>JAXQQM020085210.1:0-265694 GCA_034641835.2 Pinus albicaulis
AAGCTTTTTAACAATTCTTTAAACTTCTTTAACAATACTACATATTACATATAAGGTGTATTCTAACTTATAGTCTAACTGATTTTTTTTTTAAGGTGTATTCTAATTTATATACGAAATGACATTTTTCACGACCAATTTTCTTGCGTAGATTTTTATAAATTTGAGTTTAAATTGTTTAATCTGCATAATTCTAGTGCCTCAAGGGTTTTTTAGGGTGATGAATCCATTTATACATTCAAAAGTGTATTTTAAACAACAACAAAAATCTTGAAATTGTATTATGGCATTTTGGTTAATTTGTCTATAAGTTAGACTACAGATGTATCATGAAGTGTTCTGATGATGTTTATCATGAATTGATGCATATCTACACATTTTTTTAATATGGAAAATGTGAGATGTATCATGAAGTTTTTTGATGATGTTTATCATGGATTGATGCATATTCAATTTATATGGTTATATTAGTTATTATAAATTTAGAAATTGACATTACCACTAACGATTAGTCTTTAACTACTCCTTACCACTAATGCTTCATAAAACACTTCACTAACACTTTTAATTTTGACCATTTATGAGCCCTCTTGGTCTCTTGAGGGTGTCTGGAGCCACCTGGATCACCGTTGAAGGATCTCGGCAAAGTTATCCATCATTGCTTTCCTTTGTTTCTCAAGGGCCTCGAGCAATATTTTGATATGATCTCCTACTCCCTCGTCTTTCTTTTCTTCTGCCATGGGAGGACGTAGGGGTTTGCGAGGCTGATCTTGCAAAGGTTCAACTAGATTGAGCCCTAACTCATTATACCTTGACCTCGTTGGGGACATGCAAATAAAAATCGAGAACGAGCAGACCGCTCTGATACCAATGATCCAAATTTAATAATGAACGAAATATAATAAATAGATAATAACAAATATAGGGATGCAACAGAAATACTATTTCCTTTCATTAATATTAAAATACTAAAAATTCTTACAGATAAAATTGAAAGAAACTAGCTTTGGCGGTGGTATCTTATCTCAAAGAAGAGATGTGGCAACTACATGCCTCTGAACTATGTTACAATGAGGTTTGAGGGCCTACTTATTATTTAGAATGATGGAAAACCCTAAACATCCAAAAACCTAACCCTAAGAGATGAAAAAGCCAAACTATGGGCCCTGTTGGGGTAAATTGGTATATCAATTTTTCTGGAGTCATAACTTTGGCATACAGTCTTTGTTTGATGCACAAGATACCTCTTTAAAAATATCTATCTGAGGAATATAATTGCTCACGACTAATTTTGAGTTAAAAATTCAAATTTATCGAGGGTGATTTAAAAAAAAAAAAAACATCGTTTAGGGCCTCAAAACAGCTCTGGAAGTTCACGACCCAAAAATCTGTCAAAAATAGTAAATTGCACTACAATTAAGGAAAATGAAAACACTGAAAGAAACAATGGTGGGGTCCAAGTGGAATAGGCGGGTGGCCACCAATATCCACCTAGATCTATGAATAGGCCGACATGAGGGCCAACCTATATTAAATTTTGTTTTATTATTTTTTAAGGAGCTGATCTTAACATGTTTATAAGTTATAATAATTACAAAGACTGTAGTTCCTCCAAGTGTTTTCTTTGCTTCTTTTGAAGTAAAACTTCTACGAATACCACCCTTGAAATTAAAATTCTTTCTTCATGAAATTGAAATTCTTTTGGCACTTGCACCAATAGACATTGATCCTCTTATCTCAAGAAAATTACTAGACAAACTCATGGGTTCATGGGCATAAGTATTGCAACTTACAAAAATATAAACAAGGACCTGATACAAGTTCCCCATATCCAAGATAAGTTGTCCAACTTTCCATATATCCCTTATTGCATAGCTTATTACCATGAAAACCCTACAAGTATTTCCTCATCCTTTCTGGTGACCCATTTGTGTGTTGCTAAGTAAAAAATGGGGTTATTCATGGGCTTTGATTTCATCGTCTGACGATGTCCTGTAATTTTTGATTGTCCTATTTTACTACCAATGGCAGCCATTTATTCTTCTTTGTAGTTTCTGTCCTTTATCTTTTAGTCATTATGAATATACCTGTTGATCAAGGACAATCCTTAGGCCGGAAATGCACAAGACCATGTCATCATGTTTGTGTGAGTCATTAAATTTTTTCTTGAGCAAGATATGTGGCCCACCGTGAACATTTGAGCATTCTAGAACTAAGGCAGATTAATAAAGCATGTCATGCTCACCTCTCTTCCTTCGTGACATATCTTCTTCAGTTTCACCTCAGATTATAAATTCATTTAGGGTGTCAACATGGATTACGCATCCATACATCTAGGACATATTAGGGAGTCCATACATTTAGGGCTTGCTTGAAAAATTGTGAAGGCTTGACATCATATTCCAATAATGTTAGGATCATTCTCTAGGATTTCTCAACAATGTTAGGGTTTTTTAATGCTAGGGCCATTCTTAGGTACCGATCAGGTGTTCATAAATTTTGCTCAAAATTCAAAGTTACAATATTGGGTTGAAACTAGGATGGTTGCGTAGATCTCGTCTTCCTGATTCCAGCGCCGTGAATAGTTTGAAAAACCAATGTCGTATGAGGGAGATATTGTGTTATGATCAAATTGCCAAATGGGTAAATTTTGTGATAGTTTGTCCAAGGTTGACTAGGATGCTTAGTGAGCAAGTTGGAGGTACAGTAAAAAAAAAAGAATATTTTGAAGAATATTCCTTTCTTTGGGCCAATCATGGGTTGACATGTGTCACACTGCTATTCGTTGAATGGGTTTTCAGAGGGAAAATCATATGGTGCCAGGTGGCTAGCATTGAGGCCACCACATGTCCCTCAAGTGGTAATGTAAAATTATTGAGGGTCCATAGGAATCGAACCCCTGACCACTGGCAGGACACGCACAGGTCTCCACCGCCCGAGCTACATGTAGTTCTTAACTACAATGAGATTCGGTTTATATTTGATATGTGTTTCAAATCACGTTTGGGGTTAGAACCATCGGTAGTCCCAAGCCACCAGTGGTTCCATTGGAATAGTCACATGGCATATGTTACATCGACAAACATTACGCAGTTATTAAACCTGACGGCAATAAAACTGTAACGTTAAAAATTCCCCCCCACATATGTCACATGGCAATGTTACACTGTACGGTTAATGCAATGGTCAACACTAACCAATAGAACTCAACCCACAGTCTAAAATTTCAACTATAGGTTTAATGCGAGTTCTACTCTGACAGTTCCACTAACCTTTATGAATGGTGGTTTGGGGTGCATGTGCCCAACCATCCAACCGTAAAGTTTAATGTGACGATTATTTCTGGTGGAACTTTGGAGGGCACATTTTTTATGGCAGAAATCACTAATTCAACTCCAGATAAGTGGAGTCCTCCACTTTTAGTGGAGTTTTTCTAAGTGTAACTGAGAAAAAGAGTAGGAGACTCAATTTTCACCCATTACAAGTGAATGAAGATTACGTTTTGAATAATTGGAGCATTCTGGAGCCATTGGTGGAGAGAAAATAACCATTATATCACTGTAACTACATGTATTTGCTAAATTTTGAGCATAATGAAAGATGGGCATGCCATTGGGAGTTGGACCAGCAGAGGTAGCCCAGGAGGGGTGAATTGCTTCATCATGCCTGCTGTGTAAATTATATGTGGTGATTTATTTCTCTGTTTTGCACTGTTGTTCAATGTTATTTAAGATTTTTTTATGCTTCTAATTCACTAAAAAACATCTACATTTCATGGGAAAACACCTCAATACTTAGGAAAACTAATGAGACAAGTATGCACATGTTTATAAACTGAAAATACACTTAGCACAAAAGAAATAATACAGTCGTATAATATCAGATTGGTATTAGAGCTAGAGTTTATTCTCTTGTGTTTTTTAGTGCAAAAAATTGTTTAACTGTTTTCAAGATTTTAGATGCTTACTAGGCTCAAGCTCAAAAGAGAAGGAAAATTGGTGGAAGCAAAATGGTCTCAAGAAGAGCCAAAGAAAAGGAGAGCAAGATTACCACAATATCCACCACCTAGTTCACCTCGTAAAGAAGTAGAAGCTACATTAAGTATGCCTCATGAGGAAGGATAAATCCATGAAGAAGTTGACTCCGAAGAGGAAGAAAGAGTGTTCAGGAAAGAATTCCTTGACATGAATGAGATGGTTAGAATCCTTTATTAAGAAAGGAATGAGAGATTGAAAGGAGAAGGATCTAAACCTCACAAGGAAGAACAAGGATCTTTAGAAGGTAATAATACACCATCGGGAGAGTGCTGGATATTCAGTGTGAATATTAGCAGCATCGTTACAGGGGAATGCTTGGCAAGGATCACTTCAGAAGATCCAAATTCTTCTAAAATCAGAAAGGCGGTATTGACAGGTGCAGTGACTGCATTTGGGTACGATGAAAGGACTCACCAGATTTTTGCTAGAAATGGAAGAGGATTTTGTGGCGTTTGGTCCAACAAATTCCACAATGATGCAGGAGACGTGAGCAGCTACAGGTAGAGAACGATCGAGAAGAAGACTAGGCACAATTTTCATGCTATTATTTTATATTTCAGTTTTATGTTTTGAAGTTTATTGGTCGTATTGGAATTCCAAGTTTGATTCGTGATTTTCACACAAATTGAATGTGCTGGAACCATTTATATATTCGAAAAAATGATTTTAATAAACCAACAAAAAACTTTTTAACAATACTTTAAACTTCTTTAACAATACTGCATATAATGATTTAGGAAGAGTTATTTTCCTATATTTTATGGCTCATTTTCGAATTGCAACCGTTGGGATTGGGAAGAATTATTTTATTATATTTTATGGTTCATTTTCGAATTGCAACTGTTGGGATGGGGAAGAGCTATTTTGTTATATTTTATGGTTTATTTTGGAATTGCAACCGTTCAGAAATGTAAATTTGTTAAAATTTATTTAGAAAAAAAAACTAAGTATTTGTTTTATTTTCAAAATAAATTTATTGTCTAATTATTATATTATTATTAATGTTTAAAAAATATACCTAGATAAATTATTATTATTAGATAGTTATGTTTTTGTATTTCTTTTTTCTTTTAAGTTTTTTTTTTTTATTATTTTTTGTTAATGATTCAGTGTAATTTATTGTTATAAGTGATATTATCATTTGAAAATGTTATCATATTTGATTAATTATGAGAATTTATTATTTGTTATACTTATAGAAGTATCTATATTTATAGTTATTTTTATTTCATCTTATTATATTTTAAAATAAATTATATGTTTTTAATTATTAGGTCTATTTAAATTATATATCTAAAATAAATAATATTATTAAATAATAAAATAATATTTTTTTTCAGGGGAAAGGAAACTCATACTTTCATTTATATTGAAAGGAAAATATATTCATTCATCTATAATCAACTTGGTTCTTTGTGTGGCAAAAATTTTATAAAGAAAATACTATTAGTAGAATGCTTACCTTCTCCTTTTTCTTTTATGGTTCAACTTTCCATTAAGTGAATGAGGCATTACAGAGAAGAGCATTTTGTGCTACTAGTTTGTCTAGTGGGAGTGCAAGCCAATAGCACAAGTTTAGTATCTTGAGATTACGTTTTATTTGTCTAATTTTTGCATCAAATAAAGAAAAAAACCTTCCAAATTGTCAACTATCCTATAGAATACAGAGGCATAAGACTAATATAGAGGCATAAGGCTTGTGTGCTTTAGCAAGTCATCATAACAAAAGCAAAAGCCTACCATTTTCTTAAAATTGTAAGATGATTATGTTCCTGTATTTTTTTTTAAGATAAGATATATATTTTTATTTTTAATAAATTGATTTTATGTAAATCATTTTTTCTTGTTTTAGAATGGTAAGTGTAATTTTAATGTGTAGTCTAACTTATAGACGAAATAACTTAGAGACGAAATGACGAAATGGAATTTTTCACTACCATTTTAAGGTGTAGTTTAACTTATAGTCTAACTGATTTTTTTTAAGGTGTATTCTAACTTATATACAAAATGACATTTTTCGCGACCAATTTTCTTGCGTCGATTTTTATAAGCTTGAGTTTAAATTGTAGATTTTTATAAACTTGAGTTTAAATTGTTTAATCTACATAATTCTAGTGCCTCAAGGGTTTTTTAGGGTGATGAATCCATTTATACATTCAAAAATGTATTTTAAACAACAACAAAAATCTTGAAATTGTATTATGGGATTTTGGTGAATTTGTCTATAAGTTAGACTACAGATGTATCATGAAGTGTTTTGATGATGTTTATCATGAATTGATGCATATCTACACATTTTTTTAATATGGGAAATGTGAGATGTATCATGAAGTTTTTTGATGATGTTTATCATGGATTGATGCATATTAAATTTATATGGTTATATTAGTTATTATAAATTTAGAAATTGACATTAACACTAATGATTAGTCTTTAACTACTCCTTACCACTAATGCTTCATAAAAAACTTCACTAACACTTTGAATTTTGACCATTTATGAGACCTCTTGGTCTCCTGAGGGTGTATGGAACCACCTGGATCACCGTTGAAGGATCTCGGCAAAGTTATCCATCATCGCTTTCCTTTGTTTCTCAAGGCCTCCTCGAGCAATATTTTGATAGGATCTCCTACTCCCTCGTCTTTCTTTTCTTCCGCCATGGGAGGACGTAGGGGTTTGCGAGGCTGATCTTGGAAAGGTTCAACTAGATTGAGCCCTAACTCATTATACCTCGACCTCGTTGGGGACATGCAAATAAAAATCAAGAACGAGCAGACCGCTCTCATATCAATGATCCAAATTTAATAATGAACGAAATATAATACATAGATAATAACAAATATAGGGGTGCAAAATAAATACTATTTCCTTTCATTAATATTAAATACTGAAAAATGATTACAGATAAAATTGAAAGAAACTAGCTTTGGCGATGGTATCTTATCTCAAAGAAGAGATGTGGCAGCTACATGCCTCTGAACTATGTTACAATAAGGTTCGAGGGCATACTTATTATTTAGAATGATGGAAAACCCTAAAAATCCAAAAACCTAACCCTATGAGATGAAAACGCCAAACTATGGGCCCTGTTGGGGTAAATTGGTACATCAATTTTTCTGGAGTCATAAATTTGGCATACAGTCTTCGTTTGATGCACAAGATACCTCTTTAAAAATATCTGTTCGAGGAATATAATTTCTCATGACGAATTTTGAGTTAAAAATTCAAATTTATCGGAGTTCATTTAAAAAAAAAACATCGTTTAGGGCCTCAAAATAGCTCTGGAAGTTCACGACCCAAAAAAATGTCAAAAATAGTAAATTGCAATACAATTAAGGAAACTGAAAACACTGAAAGAAACAATGGTGGGTCCAAGTGGAATAGGCGGGTGGCCACCAATATCCACCTAAATCCGTGAATAGGCCGACATGAGGGCCAACCTATATTAAATTTTGTTTTATTATTTTTTAAGGAGCTGATCTTAACATGTTTATAAGTTATAATAATTACAAAGATTGTAGTTCCTCCAAGTGTTTTCTTTGCTTCTTTTGAAGTAAAAATTATACGAATACCACCCTTGAAATAAAAATTCTTGCTTCATGAAATTGAAATTATTTTGGCACTTACACCAATAGACATTGATCCTCTTATCTCAAGAAAATTACTAGACAAAATCATGGGTTCATGGGCATAAGTATTGCAACTTACAAAAATATAAACAAGGACATGATACAACTTCCCCATCGTTTTCCAACTTTCCATATGTCCCTTATTGAATAGTTTATTACCATGACAACCCTACAAGTATTTCCTCGTCCTTTTTGGTGACCCATTTGTGTGATGCTAAGTAAAAAATGGGTTTATTCATGGGCTTTGATTTCATCGTCTGACGATGTCCTGTAATGTTTGATTGTCCTATTTTATTACCAATGAAAACCATTTATTCTTCTTTGTAGTTAATGTCCTTTATCTTTTAGTCGTTGTGAATATACTTGTTGATCAAGGACAATAGTTAGGCCAATAATGCACAATACCATGTCATCATGTTTGTGTGAGTCATTAAATTTTTTCTTGAGCAAGATATGTGGTCCGCTGTGAAAATTTGAGCATTCTAGAACTAAGGCAGATTAATAAAGCATTTCATGCTCACCTCTCTGCCTTAGTCACATCTCTTCTTTAGTTTCACCTTCATATTATAAATTCATTTAGGGCATCAACATGTATTACACATCCATACAGATAGGACATGTTACAGAATCCATACATTTAGGGCTTGCTTGAAAAATTGTTAGGGCTTGAAATCATATTCCAATAATGTTAGGATCATGCTCAAGGATTTTTCAACAATGCTAGGGCCATGCTTAGGTACTGAACAGGTGTTCATAAATTTTTCTCAAAATTCAAAGTTGCAGGATTGGGTTGAAACTAGGATGGTTGCGTAGATCTCGTCTGTTGGAAATGTTGTCATTGATGGAAAAGGACAATAGAGAAGAACAGAGGGAAAGTACATTTACAGAGACAGGGTAGAAAAAAGAGAAGAAGCAGGGCAACAAAGAGAAGCAGCTCAGACATCAGGAAGAAGAAGAGATGGGACCATTTCAAGAAGCAAGGAGCAGCATTAGACAAGAAACCTAGCAGTGAGGAAAAAGGGCCACTGAGTTGAAGATCTGGCCATAAGAAGGAGGTTGTGTAAAGAAATTCCAGTTGTGTATGTAAAAGGATTTGTTTCAATATGACATGGATAATGTTGAGCTAAATTCTATGACAAGAAGCTTTGATTTCAGTGAGAAACTGTATGGCTCTTTAGCAGATGTTGTGGTGTGCAATCACCTGTGCACTGATCACATATGTGAGTCGATCAGGGTTTATAAACAGTTCTTGAATAAACCATGTGGCAAGGGTTCGAAATTAAATATTCGGTGTATAAATTGAAGGAATTAATGGTTTCAGAGATATGATGGTTTTAAATGTAGTAAATATTATAGTTGCAATGGACCGTAGTACAGTGATTAGTTTACAGAATTAAGAACTTGAATGTGCAGTTAGAAATGGAACTGTGACAGGGTAGAACCCTGAACATGCAATGGAAGGTTGATATATTATATATCATAGTAGGATTGAAGACAGAATGGCATGGTGTTGCGTCAAGGTCGGAAGGCAGCAACCAGTGTAAAGAATTTGTGTTAAAAGACACAAACGAAATCGTGAACAAAGCGTTGAACTTAGCGATGGAACTGTAATGAAAAGAAAAACATTGAAGCAGAATTCATAAATAATAAAGGCGGACAGAACCCTAAGGTAAGAAGAGGAACCGTGACTGGAGTGAATAGTAAAGGCAAGTTTTCGGTTTTGATCGCACCGCCTTCGTTGGGCAAGCGGTAATTAGAAAATCAGAGCGATTCCATACGCTGGCGACATGTGTCCCTGAGCAATTTTGGAAAACCACCCTCATCGCGAGTTAAATTTCATGCAGTTAACCCATGCGATATCCATCCAATCAACAGTGGAGGTGCGATTCCTTACGGATTGTTGGATCCCCTTGAGATTTAAACAAGGTACATGACTGGCGGGACCCAGAAGGGTTGTATATGTTGTCACTGTAGTTAATTCTGAAGGCACAATTTTTATGAAGTTTAATGTTTAAGGGGAGACTCTAAATACATCGTAAGCCACTGGGATATATGGGGACATGTTCGAATGGGTCACAAAGGGTGCACGCTATAATCAGACGCGAAGAGAATTTGAATGTATGACATGATATTTAACCATATTTATATGTGCATTCCCGAGACTTATACCATGGGTTTAATCATAAGTTGAGGGACGATTCGAATATGCATGAGTGCAATGTGTGCATAAGAATGGCCTGGAGCTGATTATTTGTTCAATGCGTATAGAAATATTGATTGTTGCTGCCTAACTAAGGTTTGCGAGTTAATAGAGGTATGTTTAGTGGCTTTCCATATTAACCGCTTACTAAAAATCATAAAATTTAAATGATGGACATGTGTGAGGGTTAACCATATCGTGATGCTCTAACATTGAAAGGAGGTCGTGACCATAGATTGATATAGCATCGTATGTAAGTTGGATGACATCGTTTTGGATATGTGTAAGGGTTATATGTGGCGTGGTTGTTTTATTGCATAGGCCTGGGGGATTTTACAATCTTTGAAGGAGGTTCCTACAGTTAGAAGAATTGCCAGGTTTAAACGAGACTGAGTAAAAAGGTGTAGGTAGGTGGTTATATATGCAAGAGGATTTGATTAACATCTCAAATCTCAGATTTGAGATGCTAAACATTTCAGATTTAGTTGTTTAATTTCCAGTTCAGTAAACAGAGTATCAAAACTGCCCAGATTAGAGAATGTAAGTAGGCAGCCCGAGAACAGAGATTGGTAACTAACAGACATTGCCCAGATTCATATGTTTTTTAGCATAAAACCTGACAAGCAATTATATATGTAGTTGGTGCACACAAGTATAGTGAATAGATGAATAGACACAGAGGTGAACTAAAATATACAGAACAGTCACTCAACAGCAGCAGAAAAGAAAAATCCAGTAAAGCCAAAGTCTAGAAAAGGAGCTGAGTGGAATTGAAATGTGTAACTAAAAATGTGAATGTAAATGTTGAAATTAATTTTTTTACATTGTTGTGATGCAAAAGAAAGTATCCAAATGAAAAATAAAAATCCCATTGTAACATTGAAATTTGTACATATTGTTATATTTTTAATGAGTTGGACAAAGAAATGAGAAGACAGAAGCCAAAGAGTCATGACTGTTCACTCCAAATTCCTTGTGAAATACAAAAAATCATGTGAGGAACTCTATATATAATATCAAATTGATATGCATAGGTTAGAGAGAGTAAGGATAGAGAATGAAGAGTATAGAAGATTGAGGCATAGAAGATAAGGAAGAGAGGAGCAGAAAGAGATGCTACATAACAGAGCTGATACCTGAAGTAAATCAACAAACATTTCTTTAGATAAATTGAAGAAGTTGGAGCTTCCCTATCAAGTTGAAGCTTGATAGCTGTTAGTTGTAGCTGACTAAGGTTGGAGCCTCCTGTAGGTTGGTGCCTGCAGAAAATAGTGTTGAGAGGGAGTTGGAGCTTGCCTTTGCATCACAACAATAATAACATGTGGTTTTCTCCCTTTATGGGTTTCCACTTACATATTTTGTCTCTATGTGTGTTTCTATATGTTGATATGATCCAATCAATTTGTTTAATT
This sequence comes from Pinus albicaulis, assembly GCA_034641835.2. NCBI lineage: Eukaryota > Viridiplantae > Streptophyta > Pinopsida > Pinales > Pinaceae > Pinus > Pinus albicaulis. The sequence goes on from JAXQQM020085210.1 coordinate 11,279, forward strand.
TTTTCTCTCACAATAAGGTTGATTTCACATTAACTTAATACTTGCTTCTACATTGTAAGAAGGTTCACATATTAAGCTGTAAATAAGTTAGATAAAAAAATTTATTGTCAAAGCTTGTGTTAAACTAATTCACCCCCCCCTCTCAGTTTAACCAAAGATTCAACAAGTGGTATCAGAGCGGGTTCCTTTGTACCATTTTAACAACTGAAAGGAGATCCTAGGTTCTCAGGATGGATAGTAAAGAAGGATGCTCAACCAATAAAGCCCCTTTTTTTACGGGTGCAAACTATGCTTTCTGGAAAATCAGAATGAGGACATACATAATGTCTATAGGAATAGAAGTTTGGGCTGCTGTGGAATTAGGATATGCCCCAAAGGCAACTGACTCAGAGAAAGAAACCAAACAAGATTTTGTAGCTAACACAAAAGACATGATTGCCATCTTAAATGGATTGTGTGAAGTAGAGTTTATCAAAGTAATGCACAAACACACTGCCAAAGAGATGTGGGATACTCTAGATAACATCCATGAGGGAGACAAGAAGGTAAAGACTACCAAACTTCAGGTCTATAGAGCCCAGTTTAAGAACTTAAAAATGAATGATGATGAAGACATTGCTAGCTTCTTTCTAAGGGTTGCAGAAATAGTAAATAACATGAAGGCTCTAGGTGAAACCATAAAAGAAGTTGTAATTGTACAAAATATTCTAAGATCTCTTCCACCCAATTTTAACCCCAAGGTGTCTGCAATAGAAGAAATAGCTGATTGGGAAACCTTGACCATGAACCAGCTACTAGGAAATCTAACAGCATATGAGATGAGACTCCCACAAAAGAAGCCAAGTACGAGGGAGGCAGCCTTTAAAACAGAAAAGAAGAAAGAAGAAAAGGAAGACATATGCTCTTTCTCAGATGAAGAAGAGGCTAAATTTTTCAATAAGTTGGATAGAGGCTCAGGTAAATACAAATGCAAACTTCCTTTCAAATGCTTTAACTATGGAAGAGTTGGACACTATGCTACTAAGTGTCCCCACAAGAAAGTAAAGAATCAGGCTCAAGAATCAGGGAAAAATACATCAAAGAACTGGCAGAAAGGAAAGAAATTTAGTAGAAAATACTTCTATGCTCAAAAATACAGCAGTGCATCTGAAGACTTTGATGAACCCTCAAGTGAAGAAGTAACCTCTTAATTTTTATTGATGGCCATAGAATAATTTGAAGGACTCCTGCTAGAAGATGAAGAAGAAGAAGGTGAAGTCAACCTTGAGGGGGAGCTGAGAAGTGCCCTTGAGGAGATTGATAGACTCAAATTGAAGTGCAGAAAACAAAAGTACATTCTCCTCAAGTATGTAAGAGAAGAATAGAATTCAGAAATCCTCATGCAGCTAAAGTTAGAGCTTGAAGAAGCCAAGAAGATAGAATACATATTACTTAAGCAAATCAAGGAGAAAACTCAGGAACAGGAGAAGTTGGAAGAAGAAGTAGTATGTCTCAGGAGGAAATTAGAAAATTATCAAAGGAAAGTGGCTACAAATTCTTCTCAAACAACAAGCTCTAGCAAGTTGAACGAGATTCTGGATGCTCAAATATCTCCTATGATAAAGACTGGAATAGGATATGAAGGAGAGGCAAGTAAAAGCAAAGAAAAAGAAAACAGAGAAATTATTTTTGTAAAAGAAAAGAAGGTTGATGAAGCAGCTCAAATAATTCCTACAAAAGAATAAACATGTAAGGAGGGAGATAGAATCCAGAAGAAACCTCTAGTAACAAGGAATGAAAGAAACACTCAGACAACAGAAAAAGAATCATGTATTTCAGATTATGACAAATTTGGAAGCCATCAAAGAAGACTCTTCCCTCCTATGAAAAATGCCACCTGCTATGTTTGTCACAAGCTGGGACACATTGCTGCATACTGTCATGCAAGGGGGAGCAATTCAAACCAGCAAAAGATGCAAACAATGAAGAGACTATCTCAAGAAAACAAATGGAGAAGACAATCTTACATCAGGTATGCAAATAGTGTCTATGGTTACTATTTTTATTGTAAAGAATTTGGCCATAAAATAATTGAGTGTAGAAAATATGGACAAAGATTGATGGTCAATACCTCAAGGAGGTTTATGAATCAAAGAAGTTGTGCCCATATTCACAATTCTATAAAAATTATGATCAAATGTTGTGTATGCAACAAAATTGGACATATGCCTTCCAAATTTTCTCTGAGAGGATGTGATTTATCATCTTACAAAAAATACCAAACAAAAGGATGCTTCCAGTGGATAAAGAAGGTGAATAAATGTGACTTGACTCTAACTGCTCAAGATCTGAAAAGTCAGTGGTATTTAGACAGTGGCTGCTCAAAACACATGACTGGAGATAGAAGCAAGTTTATAACTCTTGATGAAAATAAATCTAGCAATGTTACGTTTGGCAATGATAAATCAAGAAAAATAAAAGGAAAATGCTCAGTCAGCCTAGATAATGACAGAGGAAAGGCCCAAGATGTACTATTTGTAGAAGGGCTGAAAGAAAATTTGCTGAGTGTCAGTCAAATATGTGATAAAGGCTGTGAAGTTCTCTTTAGAGCACAAGATTGTGAAGTCAGATCAAGCACCACAGGTAAGACTCTGCTCAAAGGAGTTCGAAAAAAGAGTAATGTTTACGTTATGAAAGAGGAAGATGAAGCATGCCATCTTAGTACACTTGAGGAGTCATGGTTATGGCATAAAAGGTTGGGACATCTCAGCTTTGATCACATCATCAGACTAAGCAAGAAGAAAACTGCTAGAGACATGCCAGAAATAAAAAAAGGCCTTCTAATGCTATATGCAAATCTTGCCAATTGAGCAAACAGACCTGCACATCATTTAAATTCAAAGATGATTTATCAACAAGAAGACCGCTCCAGCTTGTGCACATGGACCTGTGTGGACTTTCAAGAACTAAAAATCCAAGTGGAGAATCCTACTTCATGCTGATAATTGATGACTTCTCTAGAATGACATGGGTGGCATTCCTCAAGAATAAATTGGAAGCTCTAGAAAAATTTAAGATATTCAAAGCATTAGCAGAAAATCAAACAGGATGCAAACTAAAATGCATCAAATCAAATAGAGGAGGTGAATTCATAGATTATGACTTTGCTGACCTATGCAATGAACATGGGATAAAGCAACAATTTACTATTGCAGGGACACCTTAGCAGAATGGAGTAGCAGAGAGACAAAATAGATCTGTACAACAAATTTCCAGAGCCATGATGCAAGAGAGTAATATTCCTCAAAACTTCTGGGCAGAAGTAGTACACACAGTGGTGCATATCCTTAATAAAGCTCACTTAAGGCCAAGCAGTGACAAGACTCCCTATGAACTATGGCATGGGAATCCAGCTTCAATCAAACATTTTAGAATCTTTGGAAGCAAGTCTTACATAAAGAATAACGATGAAAATCTTGGGAAATTTGATGCAAGAGTAGAAGAAGGGATATTTCTAGGATATGCATCCAAAAGTAAAGGGTACAGGTGCTACAAAAAGACTCTTCGAAAAATAGTAGAAAGCATTGATGTGATATTTGATGAAGAACTTCAAAAAAATACAAGAGATACAGACTGCAGCAGTCCATCAGACAGTGATGAAGAAGAAAACCAAGATGATGATGAAACCATCAAGACAATAGAAGATGTTGAATTGAGCTCATAATCCCCCTCAAGATACACTCAGAAGAACCATCCTGAAGATCAGATCATTGGAGACAAAAGAGTAGGGGTCCAGACAAGAAGGTAGCTAACTGAACAGATAGAAGAGGTATACATAGCCATGTTATCACAAATAGAGCCAAAGAAATTTGAAGAAGCCAGCAAGGACAAGTCTTGGGTGAATGCTATGAATGAAGAATTGGACCAAATTGAGAAAAACAATACCTGGGAACTAGTTCCTAGACCCACTGGGAAAAATGTCATAGGCTTAAAATGGGTATTGAAAAATAAAATTAATGAGGAAGGATAGGTAATCAGGAATAAAGATAGACTTGTCTGCAAAGGATATTCACAAATCAAAGGACTTGATTACGATGAAACATTTGCCCCTGTAGCCAGAATGGAAGCCATCAGATTTTTTCTGGCCGTTGAATGCTACCAAGACTTCAAGGTATATCAAATGGATGTAAAATCTACTTTTCTGAATGGAGATCTAGAAGAAGAAGTCTACATGGAACAACCAAAAGGTTTCTCTTTAACAGGCAAAGAAGACTATGTATGCAGTCTAAAGAAGGCTCTATATGGACTGAAACAGGCCCCTCGTGCTTGGTACTCAAGACTGGATAAATATTTGAAAAAACAAGGCTTTAAGAGAGGTGGAGTAGACAGTAATATATACATAAAAGCCCATGAAAATGAACTCCTGATTGTTGTAGTATATGTTGATGACACTATGTTTGGAAGCAACAGAGATGAACTAGCAAAAGGGTTTGCTGAGGAGATGAAATCAGAGTTTGAAATGTCCATGATTGGAGAACTCAGTTTCTACTTAGGACTTCAAATTCAGCAAAATAACATAGGTACGTTCATCTCACAAGAAAAATACTTAAAAGAAATGTTGAAAAAGTTCAAAATGGAGGACTGCAAACCTATGTCAACTCCCATGATCACGGGATGCAAGCTGTGTGCTGATGATGGATCTTCTGATATAGATCAAAAACTCTACATATCCATGATAGGAAGTCTACTGTATCTAACAGCATCAAGACCAGACATCATGCTAGTAGTAGGACTAGTGGCTAGATATCAAGAAGCACCTAAACAAAACCACCTTCTAGAAGTCAAAATAATATTTAGATATCTACAAGGAACAACACAATATGGACTTTGGTATCCTAAAGGCAAAAGCTTCACTTTGACAACATACATAGATGCAGACTGGGCCAGTTGTGTGGATGACAGAAAAAGCACAAGTGGAGGTGCATTCTATCTAGGAGAAAGTCTAGTGGCATGGATAAGCAAGAAACAAACATCTATCTCTCTGTCTACAGCAGAAGCAGAATATATAGCAGCAGCAACATGTTGTACACAAGTCATGTGGATGAAGCAAACTCTCCAAGACATGAAGGTAAGCATTCATGAACCTATATTAATCAAATGTGATAATACAAGTGCTATAAGTATATCTAAAAATCTTGTACTTCACTCAAAAACTAAACATATCCCAATCAAGTATCATTTTCTCCAAGAACAAGTGGCTCAGAAGATAGTAAAACTGGAGTATGTACCAACAAAATAACAGACAACAGATATATTTACCAAACCTCTTGCTAAAGAACCATTTGAATATTTGAGAGATAGACTAGGGGTAGTATCTGTAGATGCTACTCTCTGATATGAAGAGAAAGCACAGTTTCAAGGGGAGAACAGAAACGAAAATATCATTCCAGGGGAAGATCAACCAACAAGGGAAGCATGAAACAGGTCCTTAGGATCAAAGGACTATGGAAATAATACATCCAGCATAAAAGAGTCAATGAAAAGGCTAAAGGGTCAGTATTTTAGATTTAATCCAAAGTTTGAAGCAACAGGATACAAAGTCAGAAGATCTCAGAGAGAAGAAATGCAAGAAATGTTGAAAAAGGATAAAAACAAAGGATCAAAGGATAGAATCTACACTAAGAAATGTGCAACCCCTTGCCATTGATTTCAAAGGGGGAGGAAGAGCTAGCAACAGAAGGAAGAATCCTAAAAGGAAAACAGAGGAAGTATATTTCCATCAATGCCAAAGGGGGAGACTGTTGGAAATGTTGTCATTGATGGCAAAGGATAGTAGAGAAGAATAGAGGGAAAGTACATTTACAGAGACAAGGCAGTAAAAAGAGAATAAGCAGGGCAACAAAGAGAAGCAGCTCAGACATCAGGAAGAAGCAGAGATAGGACCATTTGAAGAAGCAAGGAGCAGCATTAGACAAGAAACCTAGCAGTGAGGAAAAAGGGCCACTGAGTTGAAGATCTGGCCATAACAAGGAGGTTGTGTAAAGAAATTCCAGCTGTGTATGTAAAAGGATTTGTTTCAATATGACATGGATAATGTTGAGCTAAATTCTATGACAAGAAGCTTTGATTTCAATGAGAAACTGTATGGCTCTTTAGCAGATGTTGGGGTGTGCAATCACCTGTGCACTGATCACATATGTGAGTCGATCAGGGTTTATAAATAGTTCTTGAATAAACCATGTGGCAAGGGTTCGAAATTAAAGATTCAGTGTATAAATTGAAGGAATTAATGGTTTCAGAGATATGATGGTTTTAAATGTAGTAAATATTATAGTTGCAATGGACCGTAGTACAGTGATTAGTTTACGGAATTAAGAACTTGAATGTGCAGTTAGAAGTGGAACTGTGACAGGTTAGAACCCTGAACATGCAATGGAAGGTTGATATATTATATATCATAGCAGGATTGAAGATAGAATGGCATGGTGTTGCGTCAAGGTCGGAAGGCAGCAACGAGTGTAAAGAATTCGTGTTAAAAGACACAAACGAAATTGTGAACAAAGCATTGAAATTAGCGATGGAACTATAATGAAAAGAAAAACATTGAAGCGGAATTCATAAATAATAAAGGCGGATGGAACACTAAGGTAAGAAGTGGAACCGTGACTGGAGTGAACAGTAAAGGCAGGTTTTTAGTTTTCATCGCACCGCCTTCGTCGGGCAAGCGGTAATTAGAAAATCAGCGCGATTCCATACGCTAGGCGACATGTGTCCCTGAGCAATTTTGGAAAACCACCCTCATCGCGAGTTAAAGTTCGTGCAGTTAACCTGCGCGATATCCGTCCAATCAACAGTGGAGGCGCGACGCCTTACGGATTGTTGTATCCCCTCGAGATTTAACCAAGTTATGTGGCTAGCGGGACCCGGAAGGGTTGTATATGTTGTCACTGTAGTTAATTCTGAAGGCACAATTTTTATGAAGTTTAATGTTTAAGGGGAGACTCTAAATACATCGTAAGCCACTGGGATATATGGGGACATGTTCGAATGGGTCACAAAGGGTGCGCGCTACAATCATACGCGAAGAGAATTTGAATGTATGACATGATATTTAACCATATTTATATGTGCATTCCTGAGACTTATACCATGGGTTTAATCATAAGTTGAGGGACAATTCGAATATGCATGAGTGGAATGCGTGCATAAGAATGGCCTGGAGCTAATTATATGTTCAATGCGTATACACATATTGATTGTTGCTACCTAACTAAGGTTTTCGAGTTAATAGAGGTATGTCTGGTGGATTTCAATATTAACCGCTTACTAAAATTCATAAAATTTAAATGATGGACGCGTGTGAGGGTTAACCATACCGTGATGCTCTAACATTGAACGGAGGCCATGACCATAGATTGATATAGCATCATATGTAAGTTGGATGACATTGTTTTGGATATGTGTAAGGGTTCTATGTGGCATGGTTGTTTTATTGCATAGGCCTGGGGGCTTTTACAATCTTTGAAGGAGGTTCCTATAGTTAGAATAAATTCCAAGTTTAAATGGGACTGAGTAAAAAGGTGTAGGCAGGTGGTTATATATGCAAAAGGATTTGATTAACATCTCAAATATCAGATTTGAGATGCTAAAGATTTCAGATTTAGTTGTTTAATTTTCAGTTCAGTAAACAAAGTATCAAAACTGCCCATATTAGAGAATGTAAGCACGCAGCTCGAGAACAGAGATTGGTAATGAACAGACATCGCCCAGATTCATATATATTTGAGCATAAAACCTGAAAAGAAGTTATATATGTAGATGGTGTGCAAAAGTACAGTGAACATATGAATAGACACAGAGGTGAACCAAAATATACAGAACAATCACTCAACAGCAGCAGAAAAGACAAATCCAGTAAAGCCAAAGTCTAGAAAAGGAGCTGAGTGGATTTGAAATGTGCAACTGAAAATGTGAATGTAAATGTTGAAATTAATTTATTTACGTTTTTGTGATGCAAAGGTAAGTATCCAAAGGAAAAAGAAAAATCCCATTGTAACATTGAAATTTGTACATATTGTTATATTTTTAATGAGTTGGACAAAGAAATGAGAAGACGGGAGCCAAAGAGTCATGACTGTTCACTCCAAATTTCTTGTGAAATACAAACAGTCATGTGAGGAACTCTATATATAATATCAACTTGATATGCATAATATAGGTTAGAGAGAGTAAGGATAGAGAATGCAGAGTATAGAAGATTGAGGCAGAGAAGTTAAGGAAGAGAGGAGAAGAAAGAGATGCTACAGAACAGAGATGATACTTGAAGTAAATCAAGAAACATTTATTTAGATAAATTGAGGAAGTTGAAGCTTCCGTATCAAGTTGAAGCTTGATAGCTATCAGTTGTAGCTGACTGAGGTTGGAGCCTCCTGTAGGTTGGTGCCTGCAGAAAACAGTGGTGAGAGGGAGTTGGAGCTTGCCTTTGCATCACAACAATAATAAGATGTGGTTTTCTTCCTTTATGGGTTTCCACTTACATCTGTTGTCTCTATGTGTGTTGCTATATGTTGATATGATATAATCAATCTGTTTAATTTTTGCTCTCACAATAAGGTTGATTTCACATTAACTTAATACTTGCTGCTACATTGTAAGAAAGTTCACATATTAAGCTGTAAATAAGTTTGATAAAAAAATTTATTGTCAAAGCTTGTGTTAAACTAATTTACCCCCCCTCTCAGTTTAATCAAAGATTCAACATCGTCTTCCTGATTCCAGCGCCATGAACGGTTCGAAAAGCTGATGTCGTATGAGGGAGATATCATGTTCTGATCAAATTGCCGAACGAGTAAATTTTGTGACAGTTTGACCAGGGTTCACTAGGAGGCCTAGTCAGCAAGGTGGAGATACAGTCAGCAAAAAAGAATATTTTGAAGAATATTCCTTTATTTGGGCCAATCATGGGTTGACATGTGTCACATTGCTATTTGTTGCATGGGTTTTCAAAGGGAAAATCATACGGTGCCAGGTGGCCAGCACTGAGGCCGCCACGTGTCCCTCAAGTGGTAATGTAAAATTATTGAGGGTCCACAGGAATCGAATCCTGGACCACTGGCAGGGCACACACAGGTGTCCACCACCCGAGCTACATGTAGTTATTAACTACAGTGGGGATTGGGTTATATTTGAGATGTGTTTCAAATCACGTTTGGGGTTAGAACCATCGGTAGTCCCAACCTGCCAGGGGTTCCGTTGGAATGGTCACATGGCATATGTTACAACGACAAACATTGCGTAGTTATTAAACCTGACGGCAATAAAACTGTAACGTTAAAAAATTTCCACTACATATGTCACATGGCAATGTTACACCGCGCGGTTAATGCAATGGTCAGCACTAACCAATAGAACTCAATCCACAGTCTAAAATTTCAACTGCATGTTTAATGCAAGTTCTGCTCTGACAGTTCCACTAACCTTTATGAAGACCGCGGTTTGGGGTGCATGTGCCCAACCATTCAATCGTAAAGCTTAATGTGACGGTTAGTTCTGGCGGAACTTTGGAGGGCACATTTGTTATGGCTGAAATCACTAATTTAACTCCAGATAAGTGGAGTCCTCAACTTTTAGTGGAGTTTTTCTAGGTGTAACTAAGAAAAAGAGTAGGAGACTCATTTTTTGCCCAGTCTAAGTGAATGAAGAGTAATTTTTGAATAATTGGAGCACTCTGGAGCCATTGGTGTAGAGAAAATAACCATTAGAGCACTGTAACTACATGTATTTGCTAAATTTTGAGCATAATGAAAGATGGGCATGCCATTGGGAGTTGGACCAGCAGATGTAGCCACTAAAAATCATCTACATTTCATTGGAAAACACCTCAATACTTAGGAAAACTAATGAGACAAGTATGCACATGTTTATAAACTGAAAATACACTTAGCACAAAAAAACTAATACAGTCAATTCATATCATATTGGTATCAGAGCTAGAGTTTATTCTCTTGTGTTGTTAGTGCAAAAAATTGTTTAACTGTTTATAAGTTTTTAGATGCTTACTAGGCTCAAACTCAAAAGAGGAGAAGGAAAATTGGTTGAAGCAGAAGGGTCTCAAGAAGAGCCAAAGAAAAGGAGAGCAAGATTGCCATTCTCTTCACCACCTAGTTCACCTCCTAAAGAAGTATAAGCTACATTAAGTATGCCTCATGAGCAAGGATAAATCGATGAAGAAGTTGATCCCAAAGAGGAAGAAAGACCGTTCAAGAAAGCATTCCTTGACATGACTGAGATGGTTAGAATCCTTTATCAATAAAGGAATGAGAGATTGGAAAGAGAAAGATCTAAACTTCACAAGGAAGAACAAGGATCTTCAGAAGGTCATAATGATGAAGATATGTCAAAGAAGCGAAATGGAGGAGATAGAGGCAATGGAGAGCCATCATCCTCACCCTCATCATCATCATCCTCTATTTCTTCTTCAGTACAATAGCCACACAAGTCAAAGAACAGTGGTAAAATTCATTTTTTTAAAATTTATGTTAAGTTTGAATTGCCAAGTTTAATGGTGAAGCAATGCAGAAAAGCTTGAAAATTGAATTAGGAAATTGGAGATCTATTTGAGAATCCAAAACCTTCAAGATGATGATACCAAAATTCAATTAGCTTCATTGAGAATGGAAGGTGCAATGCTTGTTTGGTGGGAAGCCAAGACAAAGGAGGAGATCAAGAAAAATAGTAAGATTATTCTATCATGGTCAGATTTCATTACTAATATAAAACAACAATTTTATCAATTAGCTCATATGAAGAATGGCATAATGAATTGGAAGAACTTTAGTTAATTGAAGGGACAAAATGTGCAAGAATACACCCAGGAATTTAGGAGAAGATATTTCTTATTAGGGGTATATTTGGAGAGCCAAAATACTTTGCTGAAGTACATAGGAGGCTTACATAGCTACCTAAAACATACTATTCTCATGTTTAACCCCACCAGTCTAGATGAAGTATGTATTGAGGCCACACATCTAGAAGCTAGAGGGAAGAACATTTCTGAATAGGGTAGAAAGAAACTTTTTAAGGGTAAAGTCAAAGAGAAGACCTCAAAAGGTAAAAACAAAAATAATGCATCTGTTAAGAAAGAGGGAGAAAAAGTGGTTTGTAAGCATTGTTGATTCAGGTGATGAATCTAAGATTACATCCATGGGATTGAAGAACATGAAGGGAAAATAAATTGAAATTAAACCTAGTACTAGTACATCAAACTGTCATATACATACTCCAAATGAAAAAGAAAGAATAGAACTGTTTCATGTGCAGGTCATATCCAAGCATACCAAGGTTGACACATTGTTTGGCAATGGGTGAAAAGAAAAATTAATATCTAAAGACTTGGTAAAGATGCGCATATGCTACATGTGCAACAACATTCATCGCAGATTGAAGTGGTAAAGATGCGCGATGAAAACCCTGATTCAATAAACATCAGAAATACAAATATTCGTGCAGCTTATGAACCTTACTATTTTCTACACGGAATTGAAAACAATTCACGTTTGTAAGAGATTTTGGTGACACTGGAAGACCACCCACTTGTAGAGGATCCAGATTTGATGGGGCATTCATATATTTCTAATTTACAGGATGTTCTCATTTTTCTTTTCCGCCGCTGGTTAAGTGCACCATCGGGAGAGCGCTGGATATTCAGTGTGAATGTTAGCAGCATCGTTACAGGGGAATTCTTGGCAAAGATCACTTCAGAAAATCCAAATTCTTCTAAAATCAGAAAGGTAGTTTTGACAGATGGAGTGACTGCATTTGGATACGATGAAAGGACTCACCAGATTTTACCTGGAAATGAAAGAGGATTTTGTGGCGTTTGGTCCAACAAATTCCACAGTGATGCAGGAGACGTGAGCAGCTACAGGTAGAGAACGATCCAGAGGAAGAGTAGGCACAATTTTCATGGTATTATTTTATATTTCAGTTTTATATTTTGAAGTTTATTGGTCATATTGGAATTCCAAGTTTGATTTGTGATTTTCGCACAAACTGAATGGGCTGGAACCATTTATATATTCGAAAAAATTATTTTAATAATCCAACCAAAACTTTTTAACAATACTTTGAACTTCTCAAACAATACTATATATGATGATTTAGGAAGATTTATTTTCCTATATATTATGGCTCATTTTCGAATTGCAACCATTGGGATTGGGAAGACTTATTTTCTTATATTTTATGGTTCATTTTCGAATTGCAACTGTTGGGATGGGGAAGAGTTATTTTCTCATATTTTATGGTTCATTTTGGAATTGCAAACCGTTGGGAAATGTAAATTTGTTAAAATTTATTTAGAACAAAAAAAATTCAAAGTATTTATTTTATTTTGAAAATAAATTTATTGTCTAATTATTATACTATTATTAATGTTTAAAAAAATATATTTAAATAGATTATTATTTTTAGATATTTATGTTTTTTTTTTTTTTTTAAGTATTTTTCTATTATAATGATTTTTTTTTTTTTTTTAATGATTGAGTGTAATTTATTGTTATAAGTGACATTATCATTTGAAAATGTTATCGGATTTTATTATTTATGAGAATTTATTATTTGTTATACTTATAAAAGTATATATATTTACAGTTATTTTTATTTCATTTTATTATATTTTAAAATAAATTATATGTTTTTAATTATTAAGTCTATTCAAATTGTATATCTAAACTAAAAGAATATAATTAAATAATAGAATAATAATTTTCTTTTTTTTTGGAAAAGAAACTCATACTTTCATTGATATTCAAAAAATATATATATTCATTCACCTATAATCAACTTTTCTTTGTGTGGAAAAAAAAATTATATAGAAAATATTATTCCTAGAATGCTTAAATTATTTTATTTTTATGGTTCACCTTTACATTAAGTGAATGAGGCATAACATAGAAGAGCATTTTGTGCTACTAGTTTGTTAGTGAGAGTGCAAGCCAATAGCACAGGTTTAGTCTTTTGAGATTACATTGTCTTTGCCTAATTTTTGCATCAAATAAAGAAAAAGACCTTCCAAAATTGTCAACTATCCTATAGAATATAGAGGTATAAGACTTGTACAGAGGCATAAGGCTCGTGTGCTTTAGCCAGTCATCATAACAAAAACAAAAGCCTACCATTTTCTTAACATTGTAAGATGATTACGTTCTTGTGTTTTTTTTAAGATAAGATGTTTATTTTTATTTTTAATAAATTAATTTATGTAAATCATTTTTTCCTGTTTTAGAATGGTAAGTGTAATTTTAGTGTGTAGTCTAACTTATAGACAAAATGATGAAATGAAAATTTTCGCTACCATTTTAAGGTGTAGTCTAACTTATAGTCGAAGTGATTTTTTTAAAGGTATAGTCCAACTTATAGACGAAATGACATTTTTCATGACCATTTTTCTTGCATATATTTTTATAAAATTGAGTTTAAATTTTTTAATCTGCATAATTCTGGTGCCTCAAGGGTTTTTCAGGGTGATAAATCCATTTATACATTCGAAAATGTATTTTAAACAACAAAAAATCTTGAAATTGTATTATCCGATTTTGGTGAATTTATCTATGAGTTAGACTACAGATGTATCATGAAGTGTTTTGATTGTGTTGATCATGAATTGATGCATATCTACATATTTTTTTAATATTGGAAATGTGAGATGTATCATGAAGTTTTTTTATGATGTTTGTCATGGATTGATGCATATTAAATTTATATGGTTATATTAGTTATTATGAATCTATAAATTGACATTACCACTAATGAGTAGTATTTAACTACTCCTTATCACCAATGCTTCATAAAACACTTCACTAACACCATCAATGGATTCCGCTTAGTTTGAAATTAATTAATAAGGGGATAAACTCAATTTTATATGGGCTCATGTTAGGATTCATTTTTTTTTTAAAGTTCTTATCAATCAAATAAATTGATAATTTGAAAATAAAATTAAAAATAGAAGTTCATATATTCATTTTTGAGTAGTTTTTAAGTGGGACATTTTGGAGTTTCTAGCAAATTTCTCATTTCAAAATCCCACCAAAACGTTTGTAGCCATATCTTGATTTGTGTTGTTTAAACTAGTTTTTTTACTACATACAAGGATATATGCCCTCAACACGAGTGGCTTGCCTCTCCACGAGACCTTCCTCTAGAGGAGATTTCACTCAAAAAATAGACCTCCTATTAGCATGACATAATCTCACACAAGGTGACGATGAGGATCCATTCAACAAGGTTTCATAGGGATCATAAAATCCCATGGTGAATACATCTCACATGAAGTAAAACATAGATCCCACAAGATACATCAAGAAAGGATATAAACAACATAATACATCTCATAGCAAATGATAAAAGAGGCACATGATATCAAAACTGCATATACCTCAACCCTTGAACTTGGGTGAAGAAGTGGATGCCCAACTGTTAAGTTTGGCTACACCATCAAATTTGTGGCAACGAGAGGCATAAAATCGATTGTCCATGCTTGAGAATCTGACACCATCACTCCAATATGGAAAATGGCCGAAACAAGGGAAGATTTTCTACTGAAACGAACATCACAATTGATTTCTTGTCATCAAGAGGTGTAAAATCGACATAACATTTGTCAAAATCTGACTCCGGAAAGTTCGAGACCTCAAGGAATCCTTTTGATGCCCTCAAGATTCCCTAGGGATGGTTCCACTGTCTCCATGGCTCGTTGTTCTACCCTGCAAATAAAAAAATAATATTTTCAAACTCCGCGTTAGTCTCCTCCTCCGGGGGCACTGCAGAAATGGGTTTATATAATATATGGTGGGTGGAGTTTACAATGTGACAACCATTGGGTTTTTGGTTCGAATGGACGACTGATGTAGAGGGGAGTTGGGTTCAAACCATGCTCGCTCCAAAATAGAACGCATATATCACTTTTGAAACTGTTGTTACATAATTTTGGTTCGAATTTAAATTTGGTGTGGTTGGTTTGGGGACTACCTGCTCAGGTGTTAGCCACGTGGCCTGGGTGGGTTCACCCTCCTCCAGTCCCATTTGATATACTGCATTTGGCAGAAATGGATTTTCAATACACGTATATATATTAAGGTGAGAGGGGTCCGCTCCACGCGACCCCGACCCAACCTCCTCCTTTGTGTGCTACTTGGGTGGTAGATCTGCTGGGGGTGGCCTGCCCCCAATCCATCCAAAACTTATTATATTCATTTGTTTGGGCTCTGGCCAGGGGTTGCGAGTTTTAGTCACCTGAAACCCCAAATTTAATATATATAATTTGTAATGAGTGGTGGGGTGGCGGGGGTAGTGGCTCGCCACCCTCATTTTTATACTTTTTTTGTTTTTAAAAAAAATAATGGGTATTTTCCATTTTAATGAAAACAAGGGTCATTGGGAAAATTAAAGAGGCCAAAATTTCGCCCGTTTTCAAGAGCTAAGTTCCCTATCGGTTTATGGTAAATTTGTGGGATACTTAATCCTGGCGCAAGTCCAACTTTGACAAAAAATTTTACTTGCTCTAACTCCTCCATATAGTCTCACATTGGAGATCCATTTACACCATTGGAATTAGGGTCAAGAGAGCTTCAACGTGAACCTTGTTCGATAGCAATCTAACCACTTTGAATTTTGACCATTTATGACCCCTCTTGGTCTCCTGAGTGTGTCTGGAGCCACCTGGATCACCGTCGAAGGATCTCAGCAAAGTTATCCATCATCGCTTTCTTTTGTTTCTCAAGGGCCTCCTCGAGCAATATTTTGATAGGATCTCCTACTCCCTCGTCTTTATTTTCTTCTTCCATGGGAGGATGTACGGGTTTGCAAGGCTCATCTTGCAAAGGTTCAACTAGATCAATCCCTAACTCCTTATACCCCGACCTCGTTCGGGACATGCAAATAAAAATCGAGAAAGAGCAAACCACTCTGATACCACTGATCCAAATTTAATAATGAATGAAATATAATACATAGATAATCAAAAATACAAATATGCAACAAAAATACTATTTACTTTCATTAATATTAAATATTGAAAATGCTTATAGACAAAATTGAAAGAAAATAGCTTTGGCAATGGTAGCTTATCTCAAAGAAGAGATGTGGAGGCTACATGCCTCTGAATTGTGTTACAATGAGGTTCGAAGGCCTATTTATTATTTAGAACGATGGAAAAATGTAAACATCTAAAAACATAACCCTAAGAGATGAAAATGCCAAACTATGGTCCCCATTGGGGTAAATTCGTACATCAATTTTTCTGGGGTCGTAACTTAGCACACAGTCTTTGTTTGATGCACAAGATACCTCTTTAAAAATATCTATATGAGGAATATAAATTCTCATGTTGAATTTTGAGTTAAAAACTCAAATTTATTGGAGGTGATTTTCCCAAAAAAAGAATCGTTTAGGGCCTCAAAACAACTCCAGAAGTTCATGACCCAAAAATATATCAAAAATAGTAAATTGTGCTACAATTAAGGAAATTGAAAACACTGAAAGAAACAATGGTGGGGTCCAAGTGGAATAGGTGGGTGGCCACCAATATCCACCTGGATCCATGAATGGGTCGACACGAGGGTCAACCTATATTAAATTTTGTTTTATTATTTTTTAAGGAGTTGATCTTAACATGTTTATAAGTTATAATAATTACAAAGACTGTAGTTCCTCCAAGTGTTTTCTTTGATTCTTTTGAAGTAACACTTCTACCAATACCATGCTTGAAATTAAAATTATTGCTTCATGAAATTAAACTTATTTTGGCACTTGCACCAATAGAAATTAATCCTCTTATCCCAAGAAAATTACTAGACAAACTCATGGGTTCATGGGCCTAAGTATTGCAACTTACAAAAATATAAACAAGGACATGATACAAGTTCCCCATTTCCAAGACAAGTTGTCCAACTTTCCATATGTCCCTTATTGAATAGATTATTACCATGACAACCCAACAAGTATTTACTTGTCCTTTCTAGTGGCCCGTTTGTGTGTTGCTAAGTCAAAAATGGGGTTATTCATATGGGCTTTGATTTCATCATCTCACGATGTCCTATAATGTTTGATTGTCTTATTTCACTGCCAATGGCAGCCATTTATTCTACTTTGTAGTTATTGTCCTTTATCTTTTATTCATTGTGAATATACTTGTTGATCAAGGACAATACTTAGGCCCACAATACACAATACCATGTCATCATGTTTGTGTGTCATTAAATTTTTTCTTGAGCGAGATATGTGGTCCACCATGAACATCTGAGCATTCTAGAACTAAGGCAAATTAATAAAGCATGTCATTCTCACCTCTCTACCTTAGTCACATCTCTTCTTTAGTTTCACCTTTAGATTATAAATTCATTTAGGGTATCAACATGTATTACACATCCATACATCTAGGACATATTAGGGAATCCATACATTTAGGGCTTTTTAAAATAATTGTTAGGGCTTGACGTCATATTCCAATAATGTTAGGATCATGCTCAGGGATTTTTCAACAATGCTAGGGTTTTTTAATGCTAGGGCTGTGCTTAGGTAGTGATCAGGTGTTCATAAATGCTCAAAATTCAAACTTATAGGATTGGGTTGAAACTAGGATGGTTACATAGATCTCATCTTCCTAATTCCAGCACTGTGAATGGTTCGAAAGATCGATGTCGTATGAGGCAGATAACGTGTTCTGATCGAATTGCAAACAGGTAAAATTTTTGAC
The DNA here is from genome assembly GCA_034641835.2 of Pinus albicaulis. Taxonomy (NCBI): domain Eukaryota; kingdom Viridiplantae; phylum Streptophyta; class Pinopsida; order Pinales; family Pinaceae; genus Pinus; species Pinus albicaulis. The sequence continues at coordinate 29,013 of JAXQQM020085210.1, forward strand.
AGTTTGAATAGGGTTGACTAGGATTCCCACTCAGCAAGGTGGAGGTACAATCAGAAAAAAGTAATATTTTGAATAATATTCCTTTCTTCGGTCCAATCATGGGTTGACATGTGTCACACTACTATTTTTTGAATGGGTTTTCAAAGGGAAAATCATAGGGTGCCACGTGTCCAGCACTGAGGCTGCCACATGTCCCTCAAGTGGTAATGTAAAATTATTGAGGGTCCGTAGGAATCGAACCCCAGACCGTTGGCAGGGCACACACAAGTCTCCACCACCCAAGCTACAAGTAGTTGTTAACTACAATGGGAGCTGGGTTATATTTGATATGTGTTTCAAATCACGTTTGGGGTTAGAACCGTCGACAGTTCTAGTCTTAGTCTCAAATATCCTATAGAATACAAATTCATAAGAGTAGTACATCATAAGATGAGACTGGTACAAAGGCCTAAGTCTAGTGCTTTAGCCAGTCATCATAACAAAAAAAAAAGCCTACCATTTTCTTAAAATTGTAAGATGATTAATAAATTCATTTTATGTAAATCATTTTTTTGTTTTAAAATTGTCAACTGTAATTTAATGTTATAAGTGATATTATCGTTTGAAACTGTTATCAAATTTTATCATTTATGAGAATTTAGTTCAACAATAAAACCAAATGTAGTTGATCCTACACTCTTATCACACCATCATTCTATTATCCTCCAGGTGCCCAAAATATTGTGTATACCCTCCTTAGAAAGAAGGTCTAGTGGGATCTTTAGTTCCTTGTATATATGAATAATAGTGATAATAGTTCCTTGTTTAACTAGCCAAAGCATTACGAGCATGGGACATGCCTGCCTCGTAGAAAATTTGTATATATTGTATTATACCATTGCTTGCAGGGATCCCACAGGACATGGTCACTCTTCGACCTGGTGCAGGTTGTCTCCAACTCCAAGCTACACGCAGGTCTCTCTCTCTCTCTCTCTCTACACACAGTACACAAAAAAGAAACTATAATGTATTTTGGCTATACCGTTCTTCCTAGAGCTCCCCATTAGGGGGAAAATGTTATCACTAAAAAATAAAACAAGCAAAGATGACATTATTTAATGTCAAGAAAAAGAATTTACATGGCTGAGAGACATTAGAGAATCTAAAGTATTTAAAAAATTTCTAAGGTCTGAAGGAAAAAATCAAATTGCGCGCAGAAAGAACGAGTCAAGTGCGCCTTTACATGCAAAGTTCTTCGATAAGCATGCCTTTGCACGACTTTTCCTCCAAAATTCGCGTTGTCCTAAGAGTGGAGGGAGTCATTTTCTGGGACCACAAGGCACACTCTAGGACATTGATCCCACACTTACGGGTGCTTAAGGACAACCACCCAATCTTCCTTAAGACCTCAAAGGAGCACACAATTGAATAAATGTGGCACACAATGGAATCACCCTCCTCTCTTGGGTCACCATACACAATGTACCAAGAGAGGGAAGGAGGATTTTAATTCTCCTATAAAAGGCCACCAAGAAATGAAAAATATGAGAGCACATTGTTATGTTGGTGAGGATTGCCCCAAGAAATGCTAGTAGTCTGTGATCTGGAGCAGAGATAGAGGGCACTTAGTTTTTGGCCATCTAACAACTCTAGTCCACCATAGTAGAGAGAGGGAGACTTTGCGCCAAGGCAGCTTGGAGGTAAAAACATCCTTGTATCGGGACTTGGAGCTCCATAGTTCCAAGGGCCCCTTGGGAAGTGGGTTAAAGTTTCATCCTCATTCCCTACCAGCACTCAATAATAGGGGATGTAAGCACCGTTGCTTGGATTATTGAAGATGTTTGACTCTATTTAGAGCTTTATTTTTATTTTTTTTAGTTTTAGTTTAGTTTTTATGTTTGAATATACATGCTATTTCAGTATCTAGTATTTTTATGTTTCAACATGTTTCACTGACTTGCTTGACTCCATCTAATTTCTTCCTGTGACCAATAACTTAAGAGGGAAAACCCACCCCTCCTAACCAAGTTTGATTTCGTACATTCATGCGCCAAACACACAAACACAATAATTAACTTGAATATAAATATTAGCTTTGATCTATGACAACTCTATGAATATTTTGGCATATTTCAAGGAAGTTAAATATTTCCCACCCACCTAATAGTTCGTGATAATTAAATTAAAATTATGGAAGGTCAATAATAATAATAATACTTGTGCATGGTATAAAAAGGTTGGAAGGAGAAATGAAGTACATTATGGTTTCCTACATACTTTCACTTTTCACCACCGTTTCTGAGGATATTGCCAAATGCATTGATTCAAACTATGGTCTAGGGTTGAGGATATCGATTCTCTCATCGAAAGTTGATTGACTCCAGTTTTGACATTTTCTACAAAGAATTGGGTTTTATTTTGTAGCCATGTGGTTATAACTCCCAAAGCCAAGTGTTGGTATGGAGAGGGGGTGTTTCTTTGCTTCAGGGAACCACATGAATAAGGATATAGGAATATCCCTTTAAGTAGGCCCTTCTAAGCCTGCAATGCCATCAGATGGTTGGCTTGCATGGAATTAGAGAAATTGTGATCTCTAAAATGGGCCTTAAAACAAAAATGTACAACCAAAATCAACTTTATGAAAAACAATAGGATTCAATATGATGATTTCAACCATGGGGGAAGATTCACCATTTTTGGAGTAAAAAAGTAAAAAGGTTAAAAAATAAAAAAAATATTTTTTCAAATCATATTGTCAGCTTATCTGATCAGGAGATCATGTCCAAGTTTAAAAATTGCTCAAAAATGGAAGTGCTCAGAAATGGTTGCAATCTGAATGAATGGAAAGGTCTCGTCACTGTGATTCTGGCACCATGAATGGTTCTCAAAACCGACGTCATATGAGAAAATTACTGAGGTTTGAAATCATCCAATGAACTCTAAAATGAGACTTTTTGACTTAATTGATTATGCCAATTTTTATAAAAGAAAGTTATATTGGTAAAGTTTATTTTTATTCATATTTTTAGGCCTATTAGTGGGTGCCACGTGGCCTATCCAGAGGGTACCACGTGGCCCCAGGCCATTGGTTGAAAAATCTTATACAAATTTTTGGTGGTTAAGGGTCTTGAACCCTCGACATGACTACTCGGGTAGGTCCACGGGGGCGCCACTGACAAACCAATATTATATCATGTGCATTCATATTGGGGTAAAAAAAATCAAAAAATAAAAAAACATTATATTGCCTATATAACTAGGGGTGGGTGGGTTTTTATTTATGATATAAAAATATAAATATTTTGGGGTATTTTTTATTATTTTTTTTGGCCAAGCACGTAAGTGAAGGCCAAAAAAGAGCGCGGAGGAGGTGGGAGGAGAGGGTTAGGTATGTAAATTCGATTTTCTGGTTCGATTGTTCCTATCAACCATCGATTTTCTGGTTCGACTGTTCCTATCAACCATCGCCATCGTTGTTGTTCTGGTTTACTGTTCCTATCAAACATCTATTTTTTGGTTCAACTGTTCCTATAAACCATCATGGATGTACTGGTTTGATTTTTTTTATCAACCATCGCAAAGGAGGTGGGAGAAGAGGGTTACAGAGGTAATATCACGTGGAGGACTCACGGAGGACTGGCTTTGATTTTTTTCTTCGACTGGTATGGTTCCTATCAACCATCGTGGAGGAGGTAGGAGGAGAGGGTTAGGGAGGTAATATCGCGCAGAGGACTGGCTTCCTATCAAGACATTATTGTGCACCTTTTGTTTCCATTTACTTTTTAAGGTCTTCCAATCTGGTGTTGTTATTGCTCTTTTCCTTTTGAAGAATTGCTTACCTGAACCTGTCATAAGTAGGGCCCTTATATCATGTGCCAATAATATCAGCAAAATGAATCATTGCATGGTAGAGCAACTGATTTTATTGTTCATATTTCTTTGCATCACAGCCAAATTTTTGGGTTTTATTCCTTCGTACCATTGTTTTGGTTCTGCAATCCCTTTGATATTTTAAGGAGCAAGCTAGCAAAATTTTAGTGCAATTTGGGTCTATATAACCATATAGGTCTTTTTAGAATTGCATTTTTTTGGTGTTTGCAACTTCTACAGATCATCTTGAAGTATTCTACCACTTAGAGATCTTGAAGTATTCTGCCAATTGGAGATCTTCTAATTCTATCGCAGAAGAATTTTGATAGTCACTTAGACCATTGGATAGAAATTTAGATAGCAGAATTTAGAGTTTGATATTTTTTTTGTATTTATATATCATAAAGTGCTACCTAAACCATATAATATGAAGATAACTTTTATTAGAAGTCAAATATTTTTTAGTTTCTTGTCCTGTAATGTTCATGCACAGAGCAGTGTTGTCCCAGGTGTATTTGGTGACCCTCACTTCACAGGTTGGGATGGAGTGCATTTTGATTTTAGTGGAAAACCTGAATCCATCTACTGTCTTATCTCAAACCAAAATTTTCACATGAATATATGAGTTAACGAACCTTGTGAGATCACAGTCCCACAAGAACATGGATAAAATCTCTTTGCAGTTCTCTTACAGTCAGAGACTCATATTATACTTTGTGAGAAGGATCAACCCTTCAAGCCATAATACGGTGAAATCTTCTTACCAAAACATTGATGGATAGTACGATTATTCATCTTAAGCAAGGAAAGTGGTCATTAGATGGTCAAGTGGTGTATCTTATGATCTTCATCATTACCACAAGTTCTTGCCATGTGATCATAATGTTTTTATTTTCTTAAGGACGTATGAGTCAACAACATGTAATTGCGAGGTCTGAGATTACGACCTAAGAATACGATGATGATGTTTTTATTCATTTTGTATGGAAATGAAGTGAGGTTGTCTTCATCACAAGTTCATAGAGTGTTAGAAATGAGACTTATATGAATGCAAGGGTCACACATGGGAATTCCCTACGAGAACAAAATGAATGATCTCTTGGTAGAACAGGTTGATGGACGGAATGGAAGATGGCATGGATAGGAGGAGTTCTTGAGATATATTTAATAAGAGCTTTTTGTGTTTGAATTCATTTCTGAGGTTTGATACTCGCATTCGTTGTTGGAGAGTTGTGCTAAGGTTTCATAACAGCTATTATTGCAAACATTTCACATTGCAGGAACTCTGAGAAAGAGTTTAACTTGTTTGGCACTTTTTTTGTACAAAACATTTCTTTTAGTGTTCACATATTTGTAATTGTACGTGAGGCTTATGAGTGATTAGGGTAAATACTTTGTCTAGTGTTCATAGATTTGTCTTTTTTCGTGAGGCTGATAAGTGATTAGGGTCAATAGGTGACTTACAAGAAAATAGATTCCATGTTGCAGAAGGATGATGCTCTGTCTCATTTCTGTTTCTGGGCCTTTGGACAGATCTTGAAGTATTCTACCAATTGGAGATCTTTTAATTCTATCGCAGAAGAATTTTGAAAGTCACTTAGACCATTGGATACAAATTTCAAATTGTGATAGAAGGCAATGAAAATTTAGGGTTTGATATTTCTTGTATTTATATATCATAAAGTGCTACAAACCATACAATATGAAGTACTTTTATTAGAAGTCAAATATTTTTCATTTTCTTATCTGTAATGTTTATGCATGAGACGGTGTTGTCCGGAGTGTGTTGGTGACCCTCACTTCTGAGGTTGGGATGGAGTGCATTTTGATTTAGTGAAACCTGAATCCATGTCTATCTACCATCTGATTAATTTCTTTAGTTTCTTGGCTGTTGCTGGGATCAAGTCCACCAAAGACACATGGATAAGCCTAAGTTCTCTGGGACACTCAGATTAATATGCCACAATAGAAGAACCAGATGCTGGCTCTCAATGTGCTTACCTAACAATAGAGCAGGCTGGCTGATTCTCACATACAAGCAAGGAGAGTATAGGAGTCTGATTTAGATAGTAAAATAAGTATATCTTCTGATTATAAATACAGTTGCATAAGTCCTTACTATTTTTCTAAAGGACGTAGCAGAGATTCATGTAATTGTAGGTCCTGAGATTCCTGACCTAAGGTCTGATGATGATGCTTTTATTAATTTGTCTATGGAAATGGAGAATTTTGTCCTTTCATCACAAGTTCATGGAGTGCTGGGGCAGACTTATATGAATGAAAAGGGTCACCTGCATGGGAATTCCCACAGAAAAAAATGAAATGATCTCTTGGTAGCTCAACAAGTTGATGGATGGAATGGAGAAGGGTATTTGGATGGAGGAGTTGCTGATTATATTTCATCTGGGCTTTTGTCTTCAAATTGCCATTTCTCAAGGTTTGATGCCAACTTTGATCCTTCCAATAAGGTTTTTCTTAAGGTTTCATATGGCTATTCTCGTAAATATTTGCCTGACTGGGATATACCGGCGGAAAGAGTTTAAGTTGTTTGGCACTTTTTTTGTACATAACATTTCTTTTAGTGTTCACATATTTGTATTTGTACGTGAGGCTTATGAGTGGTTAGGTTAAATACTTTGTCTAGTGTTTACAGATTTGTCTTTGTTTGTGGGCTGATAAGTGATTAGGTTCAATAGGTGACTTACGAGAAAATAGAGTCCATGTTGCATAAGGATGATGCCCTGTCTCATTTCTGTTTCTGGGCCTTTGGACAGATCTTGCAGTATTCTGCCAGTTGGAGATCTTGTAATTCTATCGCAGAAGAATTTTGATAGTCACTTAGACCATTGGATAGAAATTTTATTTGGTCTGATAGAAGACAGCAGAATTTAGAGTTTGATATTTCTTTGTATTTATATATCATAAAGTGCTACCTAAACCATATAATATGAAGATAACTTTTATTAGAAGTCAAATATTTTTCATTTTCTTGTCTTTTAATGTTTATGCACAGAGCAGTGTTGTCCCGGGTGTATTTGGTGACCCTCACTTCACAGGTTGGGATGGAGTGCATTTTGATTTCAGTGGAAAACCTGAATCCATCTGTTGTCTTATCTCAGACCAAACTTTTCACTTGAATATGCAGTTAGCAGGCACTGTGGAATCCACAGTCCCACAAAGAACATGGATAAAAGATCTTGCAATTCTCTTCTGGTCTCATAGACTCATATTGCGCACAGCAGAAGGATCAAACGTGAGCCATAATGGGTCCGACTTCTTACAAAACATTGAAGTGGATGGTTCAATTATTCATCTTAAACAAGGAGAGAATTACAGGTCGTTAGATGGTCAAATCGTTATATCTTATGATAACTATCAATACCACAAGTTATTGCCATCTGATCACTACACTTTTTTTCTGAAGGACGTAGCAGAGATTCATGTAATTGTAGGTCTTGAGATTCCTGACCTAAGGTCTGTTGATGATGCTTTTATTCATTTGTCTATGGAAATGGAGAAGGCTGTCCTTTCATCACAAGTTCATGGAGTGTTGGGGCAGACTTATATGAATGTGAAGTGTCGCCTGCATGGGAATTCCTACAGAACAAAATGGAATGATCTCTTGGTAGCTCAACAGGTTGATGGATGGAATGGAGAAGGGTATTTGGATGGAGGAGTTGTTGATTATATTTCATCTGAGCTTTTGTATTCAAATTTCCATTTCTCAAGGTTTGATGCCAACTTTTATCCTTCAAATAAGGTTTTGCCTAAGGTTTCATATGGCCATTCTCATAAACATTTGCCTAACTAGGATATACTGGTGGATAGAGTTTAAGTTGTTTGGCACTTTTTTGTACAGACATTTATTTTAGTGTTCACATAATTGTAATTGTACGTGAGGCTTATGAGTGATTAGGGTAAATACTTTTTGTAGGGTTCACAGATTTGTCTTTGTTCGTGAGGCTAATAAGTGATTAGGGTCAATAGGTGACTTACGAGAAAATAGATTCCATGTTGCAGAAGGATGATACCCTATATCATTTCTGTTTTTGGGCCTTTGGACAGCCTTCGATTCCAACAAGAAATGACAAATTTGTTGTTAAACAAGTATGAATGTGACATACTATTCAAAATATCATACCCTAACTGCTTGTTTCTCTATCTTGCTTGAATTCTTTGCATCCTATTACATAGTGTTCAAAATCAGATTGATTTCATTTCCCTTTGACAGATAAATTGTTTTATAGGTATAAAATCGGAGAGTTAACAACTCCAGAATTTTTTTAATGCTCTATATTTTTGTAGAAGATTAACATGTTTAACTGCTAAAATATTTGTTAGTTGAACCAGTCTGTATGGGTTTACCACTTGCCCTCAAGGTGATTGGAAGCTATTTGTGCAATGAGCCATAGCCAGTTTGGGAAAAGGCTAAGAAGAAACTTTCAAGAGCAGAATCTATATCAAAACATCATAGAGAGGATCTGCTCCATTGCTTGGAAACAAGTATTGATGTCCTTAATGATGAAACAAAGGACTGCTTTATGGACTTGGGGGAATTTCACAAGGGTAGAAAGATCTTTGTAGATTCATTGTTGGATATTTGGGTATATTCCTGTGGAATGGATAGGAAAGATGCTTTTGTGGTCTTGTTAGAACTTGCAAGTCGAAATCTCCTAAATCTCACAAGTGATTCAAGGTGAGGAACTTGCTTAGATTTGCTGCCTTCAATAAATTTGCTAATTGTTTTGTTCTTCTTATTCTTCATATTTGTATCTCAACTTAATTTTAAAGTCTTTTATGAGCACCAAATTTGCAAAAAAATTGAGGCAAAAAAAAATCAGAAATCAAGAAGGTAAGATAAATCAATGTGTTAGCTGGTAAAGATAAAGGTGTTTTTCATATCACTACCTTTGGTTAATACAAGTTTTGATGTATCAGGAGTCTAGGCATCTAATTTGATTGTGATAGTGAGCTTTTCTTTACTCAACATGATGTGATGCATGATTTAGCCTTGCGTCTGGCTAGCCAGGATAGTGCCGTTCATAAGAGGCTTTTCATGCCTGTTAAAGAGGATGGTAAATTCCACAAACTGGTTGGCACTAGAGCATACATCTCAGGTTCAATTTGTTTCAATTCATACAGGTCATTCCTGAAACTTATTTTCTTTTCCCTGCATAAGCATTGAATAATTATTTGTTCAATTTACTAATTTTTCAAATTTAATAAGGAAGCATTTTTATGAGCATAACATCTCAGCTTTCTAACTTTTTCATTTCTGGGACATTACTATAGGTTCAATGGAAGAATAAGATTGATCTCAAATAGATTTCTCTGAGGTGAAAGCTCTGGCTTTGTTCTTTGATGCAATTCAATAATTTCTTCCAAAATTTTTACATACCATGCCAAAACTTCAGGTTCTTATCATGTACAATTACAATTCAAAGCGTGCATTACTTAAAGGCATGTCAGTACTTTTGTTAGTTACCCAGCTCAAGTCTGTATTCCTTGAGAAGTTGAAACTACCTCCTCTTTACAAGTATTCTCGATCCTAGGAGAACTTGGGAAATATGACTCTATTTGACAAGGGGCAAGTCCTAGAGTTTCCTAAGTTTGTAGAAATTATCTTTGATCATTGTAGCGATTTGGAGGAATTTCCAGCAAACATATGCAGTTTAATTTTCGTGGAAAGGTTGTTTATCACGGATTTTCATCTTATCCAAAAGTTACCTGATGACATGGGAAATTTAAGGTCACTTAGGTTGCTGATATTGTCTGCAATTCCAAGCTTGTCAATGCTTCCTCCTTCCATTTGCAGACTTCATCAACTAGAATTTCTTAATATTTCACTATGAAACTCTTTGAAAGACCTTCCCGTAGAATTTGATCAACTATCAAACCTAAAGGTTTTGGACATGAGAGAGTGCTCTGGACTCACTTTAAGACTAGTTTTTTTTCACAAGAATTATGGCTAATATTATCTATAATTTATGAATAATAAGAGGCCACTTGGGGCAATATTTGTGATTTCTATTGTAGACAGTGAGATTGATTATTAGACACTTCAAAAATTTATTGTATAACTAACAGTTACATGCTATCTGTCTATTTGTGAGAGAACTGGAAATTTCAGGTTTTTTTAACTTGGTCAGGCAGTGGCTGTGAAATAACTCACATATATATGTATAAAACTGGCATTGGAAAAAATGAGTGAAAAATTACGTTTTATATGTATTTTTGCTTCATACAATTTTGTTTTTACAACTTTGTATAATTTCTTCTTTTTCCATACTAATATATGTATTGTATGCCATCGTATGCAAGCAAAGCAGAACATCATCTGTTTTTTTTTTTCAATGTCTTTGGAACATAAGATAAAATGCCTTTTGTTTTGGATCAACTATGTGGATGTCAAAGATACTTAGATCTTTGATGCTCATCAAAGAATGGCATAACATTCATGATAGAGGATACGTTCACATGAAAAAAATGCTCGAAATATGATTGATTATTGGTTATTTTTAATAGAAATGTTCTACACTAGAATGCTTTCTAAAATTCATTTATATGTGCTCCACACATGCAGCTTCATGAAACTACACAATCTTCATCTGGAGAAACTGATGTCAAATTTCAAATATTGAAAGACACTTTGGAGGCTATGTTGAGATCTATGTACGACATAAGAGACCAATTGTATAATGTTGTAAGTATATCCAATTATATACTGTAATAAATTTCATAAATTTAGAAGTTAGAACAGAATTATTCATATTTGTACAGTGTAGTTTTTATTGGTCTTATTAACTAACTGATTGAATTGTTACTTTGAATCTACTCCATAGTTTTATGAGACTTGCCTTATTCTTCAAGTGGGCAGGAATTGAGGAAGGGCCAACAATAATGTATTTGAATATAGCAAAATCATTAAATGTATTTGGTCTAGATTTTGAGACATGAAAAGTGAGAATTCATTACTTAATGAATATTTTAGTGAGTGGGTGGGAAAAAATTCAATATGAATGGTTAAAATAGGGAAAGGGATAGCAATGGCCAAGGGCACAAATCGGTAAAGTAGAAAATGCTAATTGTAATATCTAATCACATTGTTCTACTTTTCATACAAAATGGCCTAGAAATTAGTGATGATTTCTTCTTGCCAAAGTAGGACTTTCTATTGTTATTCTTACCCATGAAACACGAGCGTGAAGGAGAGGCTGGTTATTTATGGTAGTTAGCTTGAATTGCATGCTCAATCTACTATAAAAATTCCATGATTAAGTCTGGGATGTTTTGTGTAGTTTATAGCTACCATGCCATCTCGTCATCACCATATCCTAGCTAATCTAAGATAGCTTATACATAACTCCACTTCACCATATATGTATGTATGGGTAAAAGGTTTTGCATCTAACTATTCCATCTTTATTATGTATTAAAATGTATGAATATGAGCTATCTTGTATGTAGACTTGTACATTTATTAATCTTTTAGTATTAGGTCTCATGGTTTATAATTTCAATAATTATAACAGGCCACTTTCATAAGCTCATATTATGTATTAATGTTCTAGTATTAGGTCTCATGGTGTCTTATTTCAATAGTTGTAAAAGGCCACTTTCATGTAATAAGAGTCTCATGACACTTAATAGTTACTTGAGCTTGAAGTTCTGGTTTCTTCCTATTTGTATAACCAAGGGTTTCCCCTTCTTTTGTAACTCATTACTTGATAAATACAATTAACAACCTACATTGCAGAGCTCTTCCTCTTATTATTTGGATGCCTCTAAACATTGTTTTTCCTGTTGTCATTTTCTACTTATTTGGGGTTTATTATTATTTTATTTCTTCTTGTACTATCGTAGTTGCAATAGTAGTGTAGCTTTGTATGCATACAAATTGGTTTACGAGCTACAAGGCTGAGATTTTGGCAAAAATTAATCAAACTTCGAATGTTGATCAATACAAAGAATCATGAAAAATAATCACTTGGTGATTCTAAATGACATTTTTTCACATGACAACTTGCAAGACTAAGGCAGGTCGAGAAAATGATAGAAAGACAAAATGCAATCCTTATGATTTTAAAGGTGATGTTGGAATGCATACATGGATGAGAAATATCAAATTAGCCTTTAAAGTGCACGATACTCATAAAGAGGAATATAAGTTAAGCATTTCCCTTTTCCTATAAGGGTTGATCATTAGACAAGGTGTGGAGCTTTCAACATGTTTATAAAGGAAATATCCCAAAATTTTTATGGAGGCAATATCCCAAAATGTCAACGAAAACATCCTAGGATAAACCTTACAATGTTCAACTCATTTTAATGCTCCACATTGAGGCCCTTAGATGGGTAGACCTATATTATGATGTATGCCAATGTTTGTATTTGTTTATTAACTTGTTTGGGCTCAACAAAATTTGATGTGAGGATACCTAATCATGTTTTGTTAGAGTATATGATTATGCAATTGCATGGTTATAATGATGGGTAATGTAATAAAGATGTTTAAATTTTCATATATATATGCGATGCATGATGACGCAGGGGAGGGGGGTAATCCATGTTGAAATAAGTAATTAGGTTTGGTCTTCATAATGACATGTAATCATGATTTTATGTATTTGGTGTAAAGATAAAATAAATTTATTATTATTAAATTCTTGAGGCATGGGTTTCATGCTCAAGGGAAATTTATTTTTAGGTCAAGCACTCGTTGAGTGCTTCTAGGACTTGTCATTTGGTCTACAAGTCAGTTGAGTCATTTTCATGTATGGAAGACTCTTTTGGGAATGTTACATATTGTAAAGAAAATTTATTTGAGTCAAAGAAACTCCAAGGCCTCGTCATAGTGAAAAGAACAAGTCGACCTCTATGAGAGGATAAGTCAGCCTAAAGCTAGCAATTCGACCTAGAGAAATACCTATATATAAGAAATACTTCGATCTCACTTGAAGGACTTACTCCATGTTAATGACCAAGCTTTAAAGTATACAATTGTCTAGGATTTTGATGTATTGAGTTGTCTAGCTAGATGCAAATAAGTCTTGAGTCTATCTGTGTATCATAGATAGCTTGTTCTGAAGCTTATTAACAAATTTAATTTCAGTTGGTTGCTACAAGATTTGATTCTTGAGGCAATGTGGTTGAGCATGGTGATTGATCATTTAATATCGTCATGATGTCTCGACACCTTTGGTGACATAAGATAACTTTGATTTGAAAATGACATTTATGGTAATCTTGTGGATAGATAATAATGAGACTATCAAGGGAAGTAATCTATAGACTGTGACCTATGTGTCAGTGAGTGACCCTATTTCACATTTGTATACTGATGTTTAATGACAACATGACAGATCTTGATTTTGTCACAATAACCTTGGCATCTGTATAACAACAATCTTCTCTGTGACATGGTGACAATGATCCCCTTTTGGGAACACTGTTGAAGATTCATATTGAGGTTGTTGAGTATAGTTGTTACAGTAATTATGACTACATCTCCAGTGCTTCCAAATGGGCCTTGAAATTTCTAGTATCATTTGAAAAACACATTCTTGTCTTAAGCTAGTGAATATTGGGCTTATTAATTATTCTCCAATCCAACCAAGATAGTGTTGTGACCCCATTAATCCCTAAAAATGTGAAATCCCATCTTTGAAAGATTCTTACTAAAAAAATTGGGGGTATACCTACCTAGCATGTTGAATGTTGGGAAGGTTCATAAAACATAGCCACATAATACCATCCATTTGAACTTGGGGGAAACTGTCTACAATGTTTACAAAATCGTTTTGATAATCCTGAAAATAAGAAATCTAGTGGTAAGAGCTCGTTAAATCACATTACCAAGGTTAAAAAACCATTAATTCCATCCACATGGGTCATTTCCAAATGATGTCTTAATAAAATATACCATGGGGCTCTCATTAAAACACTTAAATTAAAAACAACAGAGAACAATGTTTTTTTTTCTTTAAAGCAAAGGGAGGGTCTCATAACTCTCATCCTCACCTTGCCTTTTCTTTTCTATATAACTCTTCGAAACTGTAACTTTTGTTGTTCCACCTTAATAAGACACTAGTTTGAGTACATGAGGTTGTAGTTGGATTTTTGAACAAGAAGCTTTCAAAGGGAAGAGGGTGTAGACTTGTGATTGAACACCTTATTTGGTGCAAACATATTCATAAAGATTGATCAATTTATTTTTCATCATCATATAGATAAATTTACGTCATTTTATAGACATGCACATAATCAATATTCCTAAAACATGGTTGATCTTTGTATGCCTTAGACCATTAAATGCCATAAATCATAGTGAGATGTGCTTGAGTGTGGATTGAGTAATCACATTGTGGGAATACTAATATGCATCTCTTATGTATATCACAAGAAGAAAGGTGAATTGTAGAATGCATGTGGGGTCATAAGAGAGGCATCATGTCATTATGTTAGGGATATAAATATAAAGGGGTGTAAAAAATGTTAATGAAAAAATAGATACCTACAATATCTAGTGAAAGTATGGGTTTTTTACATTAGGAAAATGCAATGGGTTAGTATTGGTAGGGGGTTAAATAAAGTGAATTTTAGAGGTATTTTCCAATATGTAGTCAAATTAAGGGTATTTTTTAGTATGCCACGAACGCACGTGCTATGCCATAGGTTAATTGAGTGATGCCCCTGTGGGTAGGTCGACCTGACCGGCACGCTGTGGGTGTTGGTTGAACATTTGGGAGGAGTTTAAACACGATTCAGGTCATTGGCGTGTGTTTTATAGAGAGTTGGGAACCATCCCCTCAGAGCCAGCCCTCGCAACATGACCACTGCATTAGAACCAGGGGCTTAGCATTTGAATGGAAAAAAAGTGTTTGGGCTAGCCCCATTATCATATGATCGAACGGCAGGAACCGTGGCTTTAAAATATTGCACTGACAGAATAAAAGGGGTAAGCTCCTTTGTGCTAGCTCCTCTACATAGAACCTCCGCGCTGTGACCAAGAGCACAGACTAATGCTTATCTGCCAGCGTACTGAGCATTATTGGAAAACGTGCATGTGAACATGCCCAACCACAAATTTTCAGCATTTAATGCCTTCACTAATATAGAGTAAAATTCTGTCATTTTGGCCCTATCCACCATTTTATTCAAGTTAACTCGAGTTCTCCCACTTTTTGTGGGTTTTTTGGGGGACATTGGGCAATTTTCTTGCAGAAGTCATAACTCTCTCAATTTTCGACCAAATAAGATGAATTTATGGTCAATTTTGGGTCTCTTCCGTATTATGAACAGTTTGGAATAGGTTTAAGAGCCAACAGAGGTGATATACTATACATTTTTCTTCAAGGAAGATGAAGGAGCCATTAAGGCCATCATGGAGAAGGCACTCTATTGGGTTGCATTTCACTGTTTAAAGTGAAACGAAAGCCATTTCTAGCCATTTTGTATCTTCTGAAGTCGAATTTACAATTTTTTTCTTGTTTAGGAATATTTTTCACTGTGTAACCATTTTGAGAAAATTAATAGAGCAAGGAAATGCCATTGGGGAGCCTTGGACCAGCAGATGTAGCCCAGGAGGGGTGAACTGCATCAACATTTTACTGTGTTATGTTATGGTGAATTTTACTTGTTGTGTATTTCTACTGTGATATGTTAAACAATAAATTTAATTAACAAATCCTCACACATAAAACTCAGAAACATTACCAAAACTACTTTGTTTAACCTGCAAGTTAACTCTGCATTTGTTCTTGTGCAAAGATATAGTTTACTTTTTTCAAGTTTGATGCTTACTATGCTTAAGCTCATGAGAAAGGAAGGACAATTGGTTAGAGCTCAAAGTAATCCTCAACCAAGGAGGGCCAGAGTGCCATTAACTCCACCTTGTAATTCACCTCCAAAAGCCACAGAAGAAGTCTTAAGCATGTCTTCAGGAGAAGGACAAGTTCTTGAAGACATTGATCCCAAAGAAGAAGAACGGGTGTTCCAAAAGGCTTTCCTAGACATGAATGAGATGGTAAGGATGCTCTACCAATAATGGAATGAAAGGCTTGTAGGAGAAGGGTTGAAATACCACAAGGAAGGAGAGGGTTCTTCAGGAGGAAAGAAAAGTGATGACATCTCAAAGAAAGGACACGAAGGAAATGGTGATCCACCATCCCCATCTTCATCCTCTTCCTCTACATCGTCATCCTCTACTTTGGTGAATCAATATCATAAGTCAAAAAACACTGGTAAAAGTTCATTTTTAAAGTTTGATGTTAAGTTTGAGTTGCCTATTTTTAATGGTGAGGTAAATGCAGAGAAGCTTGACAATTGGATAATGCAGTTGGAGGTTTAATTGAGGATACAAAACCTTCATGATGACGACACCAAGATTCAGTTAGCCTCTTTGAGAATGGATGTGTAGCCTTGGTATGGTGGGAAGCCCAAACGAAGGATGAGATTAGGAAACATGGTAAGATCACTTTACCATGGGCTAATTTTATTTCTGCAATTAAAAAGAAATTTTATCCATTAGCTCATTTACAAAAGGATATTATGAATTGGCAAAGTTTTAGAAAAATTAAGGGACAAAATTTACAAGATTACACCCAAGAGTTTAGATGAAGGCTCTTTTAATAGGAATTAATTTTCATAGCCAAGAAACTTTGCTGAAATATATAGGTGGTTTACACAACTATCTTATACATACTATCCTTATGTTCAATCTAACTAGTCTAGACAAGCTTTGTGTCCAAGCCACGCATTTAGAGGCTAGAGGTAAAAAATATTTTGATGGGAATGAGGATAGTGAATTTAAAGGCAAAGGGAAAAAGAGAAATGAAAACTCTAGGAAAGAGAAGGGAAAATTATTTTGTAAAAATTGTTCCAAAACAAGCCATGATGAAGACCATTGTTGGAAACTTCATCTGGAGTCGAAACCAGGAAAATTCAAAACCAAAGATAAGGCCAAAGAAAAAGGCAAGATGGTTGCAATAGCTGAACAAGACTTAGGGTCTGAATCAAGTCTAGATGAATCTAAGAGCATAGCTATGGCACTAAAGAACATAAAGGGGAAAGAGATTGTAAATTAAACTAATCCCAGTTCTAGAATTTCAAGCTATCACATAGAAGCTCCAAATGAGGAGAGGAGGATTGAGCTGTTCCATGTGAGGATCATTTCAAAACACACAAATATAGACACACTATTTGAAAGTGGGTCACAAGCGAACCTCATATCATAAGACTTAGTCAATAAGTTGAATCTTGAAACCATTCCACATCCTAAACCTTATCCTCTTGGTTGGATTTGCAAGGATGTAAATTTACAAGTTTCAAGGAAGTCCATGTTACGCTTCACCATAACAACTCATTATATTGACATGGTTGAATTAGATGTGGCACCTCTTGACATTACAGCTGTGGTATTGGGCAGTGCTTACTTATTTGACAGAAAAGATATCTTCCATCGCTATGAGAACAAGTATAATCTATTTAAGGATGGCAAGGAGTTTATTGTGAGAGCACATTGGAAGAAGTGAGAATCCTCTTAAGTGAATGCAGGGCAGTTGAAAAGGCTTGTCAATGCAAGTCAAATTTTGAATTTGTTGATGATTAAGAAAAAATTATTTTGTACATAATCCTTTTCATGTTATTTCTGTTGTAAATGATGACATGTTTCAGTTTGAAAGCAGGTTGTCTTGGGAAGAAGACGACAAGAAGTTGTAGCAAGTGTCTTTGGTGTCGATTGGTGCAGAAAACAAAGTGTCAGTGAAAAGTGGTGAAAAAATCCAAGAGAGGGAAAAGCATGCAAGAAAAGAGGGAAAAAGGTTCAGAAATGATCAATGATGGTTTCAGAATGGCAGGGTACTATGACAACAAAACTTGGTCGGGAATCGACACAAGTACATGGCTCATTCACAAAAAAATCACCATAAGGACAGTTGGCAAGGTGAATCTTATTTTTAGTTTCCTTTGAAGGTAGACCATTTTAGGAACAGTATGTTTTCTGCAAATTATAGTTGCTGTTCTGCAAGTTTCAAAATTTTGCATCATGACAGAATCAAAGTTAGCAACAGCCAGTCAACAGATTCAAGGAAGAATTTATCTTTTTATGAGAATCTCAATTTAATGAAATCAGGGAGATTTCAATGGTTCAAGGTTGGAAGATTGGAGAATCAGTCTCCTCATCTTCATTTTCTATAGTTCAAAGAGATTTTGGGGTCCAAAATCTTCCCAATGGGGAGGTGCGATCAAGAGATCATGTCCAAGTTTAAAAATTGCTAAAAAATGGTTGCAATTTGAATGACTGGAAAGGTCTCGTTGCTGAAATTTTGGTGTCGTGAACGGTTCTTAAAACTGACGTCATATGATAAAGTTACTGAGTTTTGAAATCATCTAGTGAACTCCAAAACAAGACTTTTTGACTTAATTGATTATACCAATTTTTATTAAAAAAATATATAGCAAAGTTGATTTTTATTCATATTTTTGGGCCTATCAATGGGTGTCATGTGGCCTACCCAAAGGATGTCACGTGGCCCCAGGCCATTGGTTGAAAAGGCTTATACAAATTTTTGGTGGTTAAGGGTCTTGAAACCTCGACCCGACTACTCGGGCAGGGCAACCTGACCGACGCGTTGTAGGCATTGGTTGAACATTCGGGTGGAGTTTAAACATGAGTCGAGTCGTCAGCATGTGTTGGGCAGAGAGTCGGGGACTAGCCCCTCAGAGCCAACCCTCGCAATGTGACCACTTCATTAGAACTTGGTGCTTAACATTTGAATGGCAGAAAAGTGTTTGGGCTAGCCCCATTATCATATGATTGAACAGTGAGAACCGTGGCTTTAAACTGTTGCACCAGTGGAATAAAAGGTGTAAGCTCCTTTGTGCTAGTTCCTCTACATAGAACCTCTGTGTTGTGACCAAGAGCGCAGACTAATTCTTATTTGCCAGCGTACTGACCATTACCTGAGAATGTGCATGTGAACATTCTGAGCCACAAACCGTCAAAATTTAATGCCTTCACTAATCTAGAGCGTAGTTCCTCCATTTCAGCCCTATCCACCATTTTAGTCATCTTAACTAGACTTCTCCCACTTTTAGTGGGGTTTTGGGGGGACATTGGGAATTTTTGTTGCAGAAGTCATAACTCTCTCAATTTTCAATAAAACAATATGAAGTTTTAGTCAATTTTGGGTTTCTTCAGAATTCAGAACAGTTTGGGATAGGTTTCAGAGTGAACAGAGGTGATCTATAGCAGATTTTGCTTCATGGAAGATGAAGGAGCCATCAGGGCCATCATGGAGAAGGCACTGTATTGGGTTGTATTTCATTATTTAAGGTGAAACAAAAGCCATTTATAGCTATTTTCTATCTTTTGAAGTTGAATTTATAGTTAGTTTTTCCTGTTTAGGCATATTTTTCACTGTTTAAGCATTTTGAGCAAATTAATAGAGCAAGGACATGCCATTGGAGAGGTTTGGACTGGAAAATGTGGCCCAGGAGGGGTGAACTACCTCAACATTTTGTTGTGTTATGTTATGGTGAATTTTACTTGCTGTGTATTTCTGTTTTGATATGTTAAACAGTAAATTTAATTAAGAAATCCTCACACATATAACTCAGAAACATTACCAAAACTACTTTGTTTAACCTGCAAGTCATGGAGAACACTTTGCACACTAAATTATATGGAATTGGATACTTTGCATAGCATTACAAATAGTTCCATTTTCATATCATTATCTCCCTATAATTTTAATCAAATTTAAATTTTGAGCACTCACTTAATCAATAATTTAATTACTCACCCAAGGAGTACCCATGTTGCATAATTTTGATGGACATTGCTACACAAAAAATGATAAATACATTTAAAATGTGATTGCAATCACATTTTTTATATCGAATTTATGTTTTTCTCCTACATAACTATAGATTAGTGGTATCATGGAAATCTTCTCTTTATATATTTTTATTTACATGTCCTAAACAGGGTCAGGGTATAAGGAGTTAGGTCCTGAACTGGTTGAACCTTTTCAAAAACAACCTCGCAAACCCCACTAGCTTCCCATGGGGGAAGAAAGGAAAGACGAGGGAGCATGATTTCCTTTCAAAATATTACTCAAGGAAGCCCTCGAGTGACAGAGGAACATGATGATGGATAATTTTTCCCAAATTCTGCGGCGTTTACCCACAAACGACACATATTAATCTAATAGACACTCTGGAGGCTCCACTACTTTATGGTACAAGTCAACTTTAACATTCCTATATTTTAAGGCCATATATATGCAATCATTGTAGATAGATGGTTAAATATGTTGGAAGGGTATTTTTTGATTCATGACTTTTCCCATCGTGAGAAGATTAATTTTTCACTCCTCAAAACCATCTTGCATGTCAATGAGTGGTGGGAAACATATTGTGAACAAAGGGACGAGAGAGAACCCTCACTGTTATCAGTCACACCCACTTGGAATTATTTTTAATATGCCATAAAATAAAATTATTACCCCATGGGTAGCTATGAGGATAAGTACATACAACTGATGACATTGTAATAGAAAGGAAAATAAGATGTGCATGAGCTAGTGAATATTTTCCATACGCTACGCAGAATGTTGGGTATCAAAGATACAAAAAAAAATCTGGTACTCAAGTAACCTAGTTTCTTTCATAAATACTTTCAGGAGGAAATGGAGTTCCTTGACATCACCTCGTTTTATGCAACATACCACTATGTTTCCAATATTGAGAAGAAATTTAAATAGAAGAAGAGAGACTTTGGATCAGTGAATCTGAAGCAAGGGAAAGATGCCTCCAAAACAGAGAATAAAGGAATCCAAGGTGGGGTGACCGAGGAAAACTCGTTGAAGTCGTAAGTAAAGAAAAACAACATGAATACAAAGAAGGACATGAAGAAATGGTGTAAGTTCAATAACAACCCCACTCACAACACAAGTGAGTGTCGAGCCAAGTAGTCGCTAGTGGTTGAACTGAAGGCTTATGAATCATATGCATGTTCTTAATTTGAGTCAGAACCAGACAAGAGGAATGAAAAAGGGAAAAAAATCACCGATTTGGAGCCAAATGCCACTTTTCCACCACTAATATCCAAAATACTAAGCCTGAAGATCCAGAGGATGGGGAGTGACTCTTCCACTCATAAATGTGGGTGTAGGGTTGTCCATTGTAGTTCATTATTGACAATGGGAGCCAAAATAACCTCATATCAGCATAGGTCATGAAGAAATTGGGCATACCAACCACACCACACCAACAATCATACACTATGAGGTGGATTTACCAAGGAGTAGATCTTCGCATTGACAAAAAATGTTGCCTTCCCTATAGCATCAAGCCTTTCATATATGAGGTATTTTGTGATGTTTCTCCACTTGAATTTTGTGACATATTATTAGGCGAACCATACTTGTGGAAGCATCATGATGTGTATGAGTCTAGGCCTCACAGTATTATTATTTATTTGCACAATAAGTTATCAAAGTTACCGAAGGCAACACCTACCACCATCTCTTTGATATTTGCGAAGCAATGTAGTAAGATCATTTCCTAAACCAGGAAATTTTTCTTCCTTATGATTCATCCTCAGGGGAAGAAAAATACCATGGCCACATCCATAGCCTCTAGATAGATCTCCTCTACATGGAAACAATAAAGCCATGCATGAGGTACATGTTGTTCAATGGATCAATTTGTAAGCATAGAAAGCCTCTCTAGTGTGCAATATTTTACTAGAAATTAATTCTCAACATAGGGAATCACTCAAAAGTTCATCCTATGCTTTAAATCAATTTTCATGACTGATAATACAAATTATATCAGAATGGGGATCCTTTCTGAAGTTTGCAAGAAAAATTATTGAGCAACAACATATCATACCATGTTGTAGCACACTATGGGGTACAGAGATATCAGAGACAACATCGATCATAGTGCATTAGAGAAACAAAATAGTGGAGAGAAGTTATGCAATTGTGGGGGAATGAAAAATTGGTGAAAGTTACAATTTGCAGTTTTATGGGTGTGTAACTAAGCTAAGTGTAATTGAGAGATGGTGTATCACAGGGTCGAGACTTGAGTTGGTTTAGCAATAGAGAGAACAATTCAAAGCAGAACGAGGAAGTTGAAATAAAGGAACTGGTATTGGAACAAACCAAATTTGAATTTCTATGTATTTGAATTTTCCTCTATTTTTAGTTTGAAGATTGTATGAAAAGTATAAAATTGGCTATAGAAAGTAGTTTCATGCATTCATAAGAGGCTGGTGGCTCTTGGAAAGCAGTGGCCTATTATCTTAATGAGGTTGGTTTCTCATGTGAGTGGGTTCTCACAAACAAATTGATGTAATTTAGTAGGTGCTTAATTTACGTTATATCAACGAACATATTGGTGTTTTTCTCCCTTTGGATTTCCCCATAAAAACATATGTGTCAATATGTGTATGCTTCTCATGTGATGGATTTTATGTAGATGTGAATGCATTATCTCGGTGTTCATTTGTATCATGTATGAATTCTCTCACAAGTAACTGAAAGTAGTGTAAATAATTAGATACATATACCTAAAAGCTTTAATAACCTCACTATTATTGATTCACCCCCCCTTCCCTCTCATTAATTCCTTATTCCAACACACAAAAAATAATTATATCACAAGACAAATTAAATGCTAGTAAATACATTTTTTTCAAGCTACAACTTTTCATTCATTTGTCAAAATTATACATATAAATGTTTAATGTTATTTTCTATTTGGGAAAGAAAAAACACACTCAAATATTAATGATTTTGTCTAAAACATGATACATACAACATACCATTTATAACGTAGTCTAATCAAAACCAAAATGGCTATAGAATTTCTAATCCCAACTAATCTAAACTTTCTCACCATAAAAAGTTCTTATACATCAAAATAATAGTTAGAATACCAAATTTTTCAGTAACAAGAGCATGAATGGCTCTATGAGGGCAGAGAAACATCAATGGGGTCCGTAGGGGTCCCTGGTGATGCAGGGATTTTTCCCTTGATTAGTGGAACCACAATCCTAGCCAATTGGGTAGGGATATCCCTATGCTCCAAGCTAATATCATTGTGGATGAATTTGTAGTTCATATATTTGTATCAAGATATCCATACATGGGTCATTTTTTTACAAAAAAGATTTTCTTACTAGTAAATTCATGCATTAATATAATTTTATTGTACAAATATATTGGCTCTAGAATCCCTAAGTGTGGATAGGGTTAGGAATCCAATTTTCCATGAAGGAAAAAATCTCTACATCAGTTTTCTCAGCATGATCACATATTACTTCATCCTCAACTAGAGACATTTCATGCTAGATGGAATTGGGGGCCTATTAGCTGTATCTTCGCACAACATTATGAGGCTAGAGTCTATTGCAAGTGCGCCCCTCAACTCAAGAGGAGGAGCCTCAATGAGACCTTGAGTGTTGTCGAGGCATAAAAATGGATTCATAAAAAAACATGAAATATGGTAAAACACAGGAGAGGCTAAGATTAATGAGAGGAGCCCATTCCAATAGGAGGGGGAAATTGTAATGCGGAAAAAATGACGTAAATCCCTATGTAAATTATCGATAGAGGGAGCAGGGGATATCAAACAAGGGGACATTTTTTTATACGAGGGGTAGGAAGACCAACTGCAGAGAATTTATCCAAATAGAGGGAGGACACAATTCTTAATTGAAGGAGATATCGCTTCCAATGAAATCTTATAACTTTGACTTCTAAAATTTGAGTAAAAATATGTTTGTATTCAACTGTTAGTAGGAGGATATCAAATAGTTAATTTTTAAACTTGAGGGAATAGAATTAATATGGTGGATCGGATTACCTAGAGGCATTCGACAGTTGAGTAAGTGAGATATCTCATGTGCTTTCCCATGCCCGAAAACAAATCCCCTCTTCCTCAAGAAATTTTCCTCTGCTACTTTCTCTCTAATTCAATAGGGGTGACCAATAAATTGAAACATACAATAGCCTTGTTTAGATAAAACATAGTGGAACTTATGAAGATGAATTCTAACCCAAAGCATAGGATGGCTAGGATAGGAAGACAATGTGCTACCCCTTCGTTGAAAATGGAAACAAGAAGACCAAATAGGTAATGTGGGATTGGGTGAATCACATAGTCTTCCATAGAGAGGTTGCTACAATCATTCTTGGCATGACTCAACATAACCAGAATAATTTTTGTTTCCATGTTAACAAAATCCTCCAAATGAATTTGATGAGACAACAACATCTAGTAGTGTACTGTCATTACGAATGACCATCTAAGGTTAATGAACTTGCATTATTAATAGAGTTTGCGACAATCATTGTCGTCACCATTGATTACTTGAGGTGGTGGTTCTGTGTCCATGTTGATTCCACCCTCATGTACATTGAAATGATTTATTATTTCTTTAGGTGCTCCGTGAGTCCCACCATGATAGCGGGAAATGCTACTAAGTACATTAACATTCACTAATTTATTTGAGGCTATTTTAATCAAATGAGAATATTATTTCATCACTTATTTGTCAAATAAAAAGTTGTGAATGATAGATTTCACATATGAGAAGTCTCCTTAAATCATGCTAATATGACTTCAACCAAAAATACATTAACACGAAATTAAGAAAATATTTATAAATAAATTCAAATTTATTATTTTATTAATTATTCGAAAGACATTTATTTCAAAATAGACCTTCAAGAATTTTAATTTAATTAGAGTGACATTGTTTTTTTTCCTAGTGACATTGTTAATCCATGATATTGGTCCATCGTATAAGTAATGGTGTTTGTAAGTTAAGAGTTTCCATGTTAAAATGTGGGTGAATAACTTACTAATATTATTACATGTTCAAAATTTATTTATGTTTAAGTCATATGTTTATTCCTTTTAAAATTGATAATAATAATTTAAAATAAATTTATAATTGTCATTTTTATGATTTTTTTTGAAGGTCTAGTCTAAATTAGAGACTGAATGAATGAAATATTTCACGACCATTTTTCTCGCATATATTTTTATAAAATTGAGTTTAAATCATTTAATCTGCATAATTCAAATGGCCCAGGGATTTTTGATGGTGGGGAATCCATTTATACATTCAAAAATGTATTTTAAATAACAAAAAAAATCTTGAAATTGTATTTTCCGATTTTGGGAAATGTGAGATCTGTCATGAAGTGTTTTGATGATGTTTATCTTGGAATATGGGAAATGTGAGATGTATCATGAAATGTTTTGATGATGTTTATCATGGATTTATGCATATATGTGCTTACCAACTGTTTAATTTATATGGTTATGCTAGTTATTAAAAATTAAAAATTGGCATTACCACTAACTAGTAGTCTTTAACTACTCCTTACGACTAATGTGTCATAAAACACCATCAGTAACACCATCAATGGATTCCACTAATTTTGAAGTTAATTGATAAGGGGGTTAACTCAATTTTATATGGGTTCATGTTAGGCTTAATTTTTTTTTAAGTTCTTGTCAATAAAGGAAAATAATAATTTGAAAAGAAAATTAAAAATAGAAGTTGATATATTAGTTTTGTAGTATTTAAGTGCAAATTTTTAGGGTTTCTCTCGAATTTCTAGTCATAATTTCACCATTTTATTTTAGCCAAACCTTGATTTGTGTTGTTTAAACTATTTTTTTTACTACATATATGGATTTAACACCCTAAGAAATGTCTAGGGCACTTCTACTGAGAAAATTTAATTTGTCAAACTTGTAGTTTCAATGAATATAAATCCAAAAAATTTCCGAAAAATCTCACTTAAAGACAGTCCATCCATTTTCTTAAAAAATAATAATTTATTTTTAAATACAACTCTTTATATTAAATATTAATATATTTTAATTTTTAATATTTTAAAAATAGAAACGATATATTGTTATTTTTCACTGACCTGACATTTGTTATTTGAGAATTTTGAATTATGGTAATATTTTAACATTAGTCTGTAAATATTTTCCACTATAAGATATCCATCCTTCAACCTAACCTAATAAATTTTAATATAAATATTATATTATTGTAGACCATACAATCTTTTCAAGCACTCTCTCCAACAGAAGGTACCACCTAAGCTTATATATATATATATATATATATATATATATATATATATGTAAGCTTAGGTGGTACCTTCTATTTTCTATTAATAAATACGGGCAAAAGATACAAAAATAGACCTCAACTTGCCCACAGGAAACCAGGTATTTTGGCCATCGGAGTTCAAAATAAGTCAACCAGAACATAAAAAGTCTTAATAAATTATACCAAATCTGTCTATACTGGATATCTAAGTGCAGAAACCATATCATGTACAAAAGGTAAGGAGCATAAAAACCTTAAACACAAAATGCAGCATAAGAGCAGGATATTCTTAATCATCCTCGGAGTCAACAAGTGCCAGAGCTTTGGCTGAAGCTTCTGGTAGTTCAACAGGAACCTGTCACATTGCTTTAATCTCCTTCTCCAATCTTCCAAGCCTCGTATACTGATGCAACTGGAATAAATTAATTTCTAAATATTCCTATTGATATCCGCCAAGGTCGATTCCAGCTTTGTGTCCAACTTTGTCTTCGCTATAGGCATAACAGCTTTGGCTAATAGACATTTAATTATCTAGTAAGTTTGAACATATTGTTGAAACAAATAAGTGTGTCCCCGGGTATGCCCAGGATCTGGAATCACAGTCTGCATATCCTCGACAGCCATGTCATCCTCCAAATATATATTATCCAGGATCTCAAATTTGCAACCATAGATGCAACCACGAACTGAATTGAGGATGTCATTCATGAAGGTTTGAACCAGTGGCTCAAGGTGTTACTGGATTGACTTTCTGCCCCATTTCTGGTGCGTTGCAGAAGAGGATTGCTTGTCGTTTCCCCAGTAGGCTTTCGACCTTGTTTTACCATTGTAGAAAATCCTGAAAAATCTGTTCAGACTTCCATCCATACACCAAGAGGAGGAGGATTCAGCGGCATGAATAGCAGATAGACAACACCACAATGAACATCACCATCTCCCAGGTCAGCAACAGAAAAAAATGGAAGAGATAAACACCCAGCACATACATAATAACATCGGAACAGAACCAGACAAGGTTGAGAAACAAGCTGATGAATAGAAATGTGATCGTAATGTAGCAGTAAGCGAAGACAGATAAGTAGCCATATCAGAATCCCAAAACTAGAGGTAGGCCGATAACAGGGGCCGAGACAACCCAGAAGAAGATGCATGCAAATATCGTAAGGGCCCCGGAAGAGAGCGAGGTAAAAAGGAAAAGCCCAATTCAAATACTGGCAGAAGAGGGGGTTAACAATACAACCTTTATCCCAAAAACCCGAGATTAGAACCAAGGTATAGTAATCCTAACCATCAGCAGAGAAATTTTCGGGAGCCAAATCACGAAAAATGTGCATGCAAATGGCCAGGAGGCCCCAAAAGAAAACCAGGCTCATAATAGCCAGACCTCGACAAACTCCCAACACGTAATTGATGACAAAATGACAAGTAAGAAACCTAGAAGATTAATGAAACCAGCCCGCCCAAAGGTATAGAGCATACTTCAAAATACGAAAGATACTAGGGTCAAGGAAGAAGAACAGAAACAGACTAAGACTAATGGGTATGAACATACAAGACATAATAGAAACGAAGTGAAGAAACTAGATGATGCGACCAACTTCATAATCCTGCCGCATGAATTCAAACCAAAAGTGACCATACTGCCATTCCCACAAATCTTCTAAGAAACCATGAGAAAAATCCACAGATGAGAGTAGAGCAGAGTCGAGAACTGAAAGGTTAGAAACAGAGATACATACCACGGCTGAGCTTTCTCCGTCACCCTGAAACCCTTCTGACCCTCACCGCTGCATGCACTATCAACCTTAGGAGCGAAAAGCCAAATGAAACAACTAACAATGAGATGGAATAAAGCCTTGCAAGCCTTAACCCCGCACCGATGGCACTGTTTCTGAAACGTGACTGACAACCGAGCTGGCCGATCCATCTGGAGGCTCTGGGAAACGCGGTTCATTTAAGATAGTGGGTACCGGATATGCCATTGATCAACTCCTCCCGGTGGTTGAATGCACCCACCACGTGGTAGGCGTACACAACCCGCGTACCCTCCACCATGTCGGCATACACCTGCCACATCAACACGTTCGGACTGAGCTCCCGTGTGAGGCCCTATTCGCTGCAATGTGCTCATCATTCGAAGTATATCGCACCTCGATCAGGGAATATATATATATATATATATATATATATATAATAATAATAAAAAATACATAAAGATAACTTTGAAGGAGGTGAACTATAATTTAAATGATCATATTGTCCCAAACGCTATTTATATTAACTTTTAAGTCATACTAATTTATATTAATTTAAATTTAACCCAAAATAGAACTTAATAATAGAGCTAACTTTATTAGTTTATTAATTATTATAATAAAACATTGACATTAAAAAAATAGATTTCTCTTACTAACTTAAAATGAAATACACCCTTTACAATTTTGAATAAAATAAAAATACAATTTTTTCAAACCACAACTTTTCATTGATCTATCAAAATTTTACATAGAAATGTTTAATGTTTGTTTGCTATTTGGGAAACCAAAAAATCACTCAAAGAGTAATGATTTTGTCTAAAACATGATACATACAACATACTATTTATAGCATAGTCTAATCAAAACCAAAATGGCTATAGACTTGCTAAACCCAACAAATCTAAACTTTCTCACCATAAAAAACTTCTTACACATCAAAATAATAGTTAGAAGACCAAATTTTTTAGTAACAAGAGCATGAATGGCTCTATGAGGGCATATAAACATCAATGGGGTGTTGAAACCTTAGTTAAACTGAGAGGGGGGGGGGGGGTGAATCAGTTTAACACATTCATGGACTTTTAAAACTTTTCATTAAACTAATTTACACCTTCACTTCAAGGTCAAGTTAATATGTGAGCAAACTTAATTTGTGAGCAGTAAATATCAACCAGATTTGTTAATTTAACAACAGTCTTAACATGTGAGCAACAAGTATTAAGCAGGTTAGATAAACCACATCAACACATAGAAATCATGCACAGAGACACTAGATATAAGTGGAAACCCATAAAGGGAGAAAACCACATCTTATTATTGTTGTGATGCAAAGGCAAGCTCCAACTCCCTCTCACCACTGATTTTCTGTAGGCTCCAACCCACAGGAGGCTCCTACCTCAATTCTGCAAGCTACAACTTGCAAGGAAGCTCAAAATCCCATCAATTTTCTGCAGGAACCAACCTACAGGAGGCTCCAACCTCAGTCAGCTACAACTGAAATTTATCAAGCTACAACTTGATGTGGAAGCACCAACTCCCATCTATTTTCTACAGGCACCAACCTACAAGAGGCTCCTACCTCATTCAACTACAACTAACATCTATCAAGCAACAACTTGATAGGGAAGCTCCAACTTCCTTACTCTTTCAAAAGAAAAACACTTACTGATTTACCTTGGATATTAGCTATGTTTTGTACCATCTTCACTGCTGTGCATCAGTCTTCATATCTGCCTTATATCATTTCTGCATCTTCTCAGATTCACTATCAGCTCCTCCTTCTTCTTTGCTCAGCTCCTCCTTCTTCTTATCTTTTCTTCCTCAATCTTCTGTACTCTGCATTCTCTAACCTCACTCTCTCCAACCTCTCTATGCATATCAAGTTGATATTATATATAGAGTTCATCACATGACTCTTTACATTCCTCAGGGAACTTGAAGTGAATAGTCCTGACTTTTTGCCTTCCACCTCCTTATTTATTTTAGCAGCTCATTAAAGAAATATAACAATATGTATTGATTTCAATATTATAGTGGGAGTTTTGTTTTCCTACCGGAGACTTGCCAATGCATCACAAACAATATAAAATCAATTACAAAATTTACATTTTCAGTTTCAATACATAAACTTCACTCAGCCCTTGGCTTGCTGGTTTTTTCCTTTCTGTTGATGTCATGCAACTGTCTTGCATACCTCTGTTTATAGCAACTCTGAGTACCTGTGCATGTACACCTGTTCTCTGCAATTATTTCAATAGTCCTGCACGATGCATAAGGTTTGCCTTTCCTTTAAATTCAGCCAAGCCTTACCCTATGCAACTCTCACCCATTAGCTACAACACCATCATACCAAATCACATGCACAAGTTTCATATGCATACTATAATATATCTGGATATATTACAGCTTTACTCAAATCTCGGAGCATCACAATAAAACCCCAACAGTATTGGCCTACTACATTCCACTGTTCTATAAGCTATAGAGGATTCGACCTTGGTTAATTTATACAGTTTGGTCCAATTATCATATTCTAAGGACAGGAACCCATCTCTAATTATGTGCTTCCCTAGCGTTCACGTTATTGTAGCTTAGAATGTTCAATATTGCCTGTCGCTCTAACCATACGAGTGTGCATATTTCAATAACTTCAACCTATCAACGTATCACACATCTGGGCCCCATATTATGGTCAAGGCTCGACCTTGCGTGGTTTAATATCAATGAAATAAATCAACAACAGCATATGAACCTCCCCATTTAATTAAACATGTTCTCATTTCACTATATAATATGACTTTCCTTGGGTCAACCTCCCATTCGCATCCAACGATCACCATCTTGTCGCGCCCATAGCTCAGGTTTTAAAACTAATGGTCAATGAACTATCTTTGAACCCCGCTTAATGCATACTTTATATTATGCCCAAACTTCATATCTGGACCACTCTCACATCTGACAGTTGAGAAGTTATCGCTTTGTTTTGGGATGATCCGACGATAATCGCGCAATCAAACTGCTCTCCTTTTAACCGCCCAAAAATGCACGATGACGATGGGTCCCAGCATTAACTTACCCTGCTCATCCAATGGTCGTTGTCTTATTGTGCTTCAACCCTCCGATCCTACGACAATTGCACGGGTTAGATGCACGGGCTTTAACTCGCGATGAGAGCAGGTTCTCCAAACCGCTTAAGACCACGTGTCAGCTCCTAGCATACATCGCGTTTGATTTGGAAATACCACTTATCGTACAAAAGTGGTGTGATGAAAACCGTGTGGTGTTCCAAACCCACTGTCACTGTTCATACCTCGTGGTTCTAGTTACTCCCCACTCTAGGTTCCGTTTCATTCTTTATAACTTTGATTTAGATTTTTTCTACTGTGCCATGGCTATACTTACTCCATCACTCTGCCACCGAAGTTCCGCCTTCTACACCATCGCTTGTGATTATTCTTTCCTTGCATGGTTCCGTTGAGATGTAGCAATCCTCCATGATCTCGATTTGGCTCTACAACGTTCGTCCATTACTTGAATTGGCCACGCTATTCACTGTTCCATTGTATCGAACAGTTTCGAACCTTTTCCCTTCAATCTCGTGCTACCTATACCTATGGCATTCTACTCTTCGGTGCTTCATCAAGGCATACATCTGAAATGTATTATTACCGTTCTAACTTCTCCATTCACCCAAAATACCGATTATACACAGATATCAAAAAGGCCCATAGTTTAATTAAACAGAGAGCAGACCCTCTCTTCATTGGTTACGCACAACAGCTGTGTACTTCACCTATCAATGTATACTAAATGAAATTACATGGAAGAATGTGCAATCTCCTCTTTCGAATGATCTACAAACCGTGATCTCAAATTGTAACTTAAACCCTGATTCACTGCAAACCATTATAGCGCCTTCTACACTGCACTTCGATTGCAGTTTCTCATCGATGAACATTATTTTGTGTTTCTGGTGACTCCAGTTTCAACAATAGCAACCAACAACATTATTACTTTTGGATTTGAAACAGGAATGCAGATTGAACCTCACAAATTCTTACTTAGATCTATCTAATCCGCAAACCCTGTTCTTATCAATTCAATTAAATAGTGGTTATTGAAAAACATGCCAATCATCTAATGTATACATCCCAACTTACAGAGTCTATTTTAGAGCTTTTCATATACTGATTGGAACCAAGTATGTTCACACAGAATTAAATCAACCAATACACCTATAATTCAGAATTCAACAACCAATATCCCTCTTCAACTTCACTACTCTGTCTCTGAACAACTTTTCACTCCAGACCCCTTATCAAAATAAATGGCCCTCCTTCTGTCCTCACTACTATGCACCTTGAATAGCTCTCTGCTTCTTTGCTATCCTCTGCTCCTTGACTGATGTTGCTCCTTACTTCTCTTTTTTTTGTCTCTGCTACCTCTCTTTTTGCTTCCTCTGCTCCTTGACTGATGTTTCAAGTGTTCCTCCTTTGTCATCTCCTTTTCCATCAATGACAACATTTCCAATAGTCTCCCCCTTTGGCATTGATGGCAACACATCCACCGATAATCAAATGCTTCCTCCAAGTCTTCCTCTGCCTAGCTTCTTTTAGAAGACCCTTTCTTCTATTACCTTCATTTCCTCCCCCTTTGGCATCAATGGCAAAGGGTTGTACATTTCTCAGTGTAGATTATTTATTTTCATTTCTTCTCTCTGATTTGTGTTTAGACCTTCTTCTTCTGACTTTATACCTTGATACTCCAGACTGGTGTACGAGAGTTGTTGAGAGAACACTTTTGAGGATAATTGAACTTGAATAAACATACAGTCTCTGTCTGATGTAGTGTGCCAATATATTTCTGTTGAGAAATATTGTAGATGGAATATGTCTTCTTCTACAATACTCATCTGTAGTACAACATTTGTTCAATTGTGATGAAGCCAATATATCCTTTATTGTTGCAGTACACCTTTCCTGCCTGTTGGTGATGATATGAGCTAGGATGTTGATATTTTCCTTAATAGCTGAAGGTTCTTGTTACAGATGTGATCAATGAATTAACCAAAATTTGATCTAAGAGATCAAATGTCTTTACTGCTTGCATAATGTACTTTGACAACAAAACCTTGAGGTAGGATGCATTCAATGTATTGGTCAATCTCACTTATCAGCCATGCAATTCATTCATGTCATAAGGGGTATGTATGTCAAAGATCAATTTCTCTTTACTGATAAAATAGTCCTTCATACTTCAGATATTTTTACTATTCTATCAGGATGATCTTCCCCATAAGCATATTCAAGATGTTTAATTGAAAACTCAACAAACAGTCTTCACACAGTTTTATGACTAATCTTAAGGAAGAGACTTTGAAGTTATATATGTACTGAATTCAGGAAGGCATGCAATTATATATAGAGAAAGATACTACTTCAAAGTTCAATATAATGCTTTAAGTGTAAACAAAATACTGATCCTTTAGCTCTGCTACTGATCTTTTCATGCTGAATGCAGAATCCAGATAACATTGGGAATACTACCTTGATGTAATTTTGCCATAATCCTTTGATCCTGAGGACTTGTACCATGCTGCTGCTTCACTGATAACACTTGATATTCTGTCGATAGGCATGAGTCTTGTACCAAGTACCAATTGATATCACTTTGATTAAATATGTAGAGATTTCAACTTAGTTTGCACATGAACCCATAGTTTCTACTATTGATATTTTCACTATGCACGCCAACAACCATCAATATACTGAATTATATCTTGGCATCACTAACCTGCTACTTACTCTAACATTCTGTTCCAAGGAAAGCCATTGCATGTTCCTTTCTAGGACTTCTCCAGAATCATTGTTGTATTATATTTAATTCAATTGTTCTAACATACAAATCTTCAGGAAGACATCTTCAATTTCTTTTCTATGAATCTTCATGGGCCGATTACTCAAATATTTATTACTCACTTAACTGCATTCCTCCAAGTGGACCTTTTGAAAGATGTGACAAACTGATGATAGAAACTCATCCTTATTAATGTGATTCATTTTTAATTCTAGCAGTGTGAGGCACAGTATGATCATCACTTTAATATGCTGAAGTCTTCTTAACTTACATGTTCATTGCTAAGGTTTCCTCTATCATCATGGCTTCTTGTTGTCTTCTCTTCTTCCATCAATATGTCAGCTACTTAATACTTCAGATGATCTTCTTCCTCCATAGTTCTCTTTTAGAGGAATTTCCTTTCCCTTCCTGATCTCATTGTTGTTCATATTCCAAGGTCATATTCCAAGGAGCTCTTCTCAGACTGCTTTCATGGGGACTATATATGAACTGCTCTCCCCTTGGGATGTTGCTTCATATTTATTACTGGATGGATTTTTGCTTTGTTTTCTAGAGCAGCTCCCCCTGAGACTATGCTAGATTCATTATGTTATTGATATGATAGGCTCCCCTTTTCTCTTTTCCTTCCATACTCTATTAGGGTTCATCATTATGTCTGTACTTCTTTTTGATTCATAGTTTTGATTGATTTGTTTTGATTCCATCATCTGTTTAGAGTTCTTTAATGTATATGGAAGATTATAGTTTCTTGCTTTGTGACCATGCTTGAGGCATACATAACATCTTATTTGACCAAGGTACATTTGAGCTGATGTATAATACTTTGTTCCCCTTCTTGAATAAATTTTACAATAAACAATTTTATGTCCAAAATTATTGAATGCATAACAGTAGCCATGGAAATGATTTGTGTACCTGGTGAAAGATTGTATTTTCCAGTTTCTTGCTTGAGGTAGTCTTCTCATATGCTGCATCTTTTGCTGGTTGAAGTTGATAGGCCTTGTCTTACATTGTGCTGCATCATGTCCTGGTTTGTGGAAGGAGAAACAAGTGATACTTCCCATAGGAGGAAATAACCTTCTTTGACATCTTCCAAATTTATTCAATTCATCCTTAGGAGAAAGTGAGCCTTTAGCAGCTGATTGTTTCATCCTCTCATTCTCTGTTCTTTCATGTTGCTGCATGATTGTGTTTGTTTCTTTACAACTTATGTTCTTGCTGGCTTTTACTTTTGTAGGAATCTTGTGAGCTGCTTCATTATTCTTTACAAATTTTACAAAGATGATATTCTTGTTATCTTATACCTTAGACTTACTTGTTTCTCCTTCATAGCCTATCCCGGTCTTTATGAGAGGAGACCTTTGAGCCTTTAGAATCTGTTCCAACTGTCCAGAGCTTTTCATTTGAGGAGTATTCATTAATAAGTCTCTTTGGGCCTTTTCTAATTTCTTTCTTAGACTCACTACTTCTTCTTCCAATTGTTCACATTCCAATTTTTTCTCTCTCATTTGTTGCAGCAGAGTATCTTCTACTTTTCGTGCTTCTTCAAGTTGAGTCTTCAGGCAAACAATCTCTTTCTTATCTTCATACTCTTTCTCATCACAAATCTGCACCAATGTCTTTAGGTCTTTGTTTTCATGCTTCAATCTTCCTATTTCAGTCAAGGTTGTGTCAAGTTTGGCTTTTTCTTCAGCTGCAATTTCTTCATGGTTCTCACTACCATTCACACTAGCAGGTACCTCATTTGATTGAATATTTTCCTTTTGACCTGAATTTTTCTTCTTCTTAATTCTCTTCTCCTTCTTGACAATGCAGTCCTCTGTGTCTATTCCATGCATGAAATGCAATCTTTCCCAGATTTCTTTTGCAAAGGTTAAATCCATTATCAACTCAAGGTCCTTGTTATGAAAACTGTTATATATCACACATTTTGCCTTGGCATTCCTCTGTTGTTCTTTCACCGTGGGGGAGTTTGTGCAGTAACCATCACATACAAGCTTCCATACTTCAGGTTCATAAGCCAATAATCCTGTTTTAACCTTATCTCTCCATTCAGGAAAGTTTTTTGTATTTAACACAGGTACATTTTGATAGTCCATGACTTAAACAGATCTCCTTCAAGCTATTAGGCTTGCATCAAAGGAACCCTCTTTGATACCAATTTTTGAACCCTTAATTAAACTGAGAGGGGGGGGGGGGTGAATTAGTTTAACACATTCATGGACTTTTAAAACTTTTCATTAAACTAATTTACACCTTCACTTCAAGGTCAAATTAATATATGAGAAATCTTAATTTGTGAGCAGTAAATATCAAGCATATTTGTTAATTTAACAACATTCTTAACATGTGAGCAACAAGTATTAAGCAGGTTAGATAAACCACATCAACACATAGAAATCATGCACAGAGACACCAGATATAAGTGGAAACCCATAAAGGGAGAAAACCACATCTTATTATTATTTTGATGCAAAGGCAAGCTCCAAATCCCTCTCACCACTGATTTTCTATAGGCTCCAACCCACAGGAGGCTCCTACCTCAATTTTGCAAGCTAAAACTTGCAAGGAAGCTCCAACTCCCATCAATTTGTTGCAGGCACCAACCTACAGGAGGCTCCAACCTCAGTCAGCTACAACTGACATTTTATCAAGCTACAACTTGATGTGGAAGCACCAACTCCCATCTATTTTATGCAGGCACCAACCTACAGGAGACTCCTACCTCAGTCAGCTACAACTGACATCTATCAAGCAACAAATTGATAGGGAAGCTCCAACTTCCTTACTCTTTCAAAAGAAAAACACTTGCTGATTTACCTTGGATATCAACTCTGTTCTGTACCATCTTCACTGTTGTGCATCAATCTTCATATCTACCTTATATCATTTCTGCATCTTCTCAGATTCACTATTAGCTCCTCCTTCTTCTTTGCTCAGCTCCTCCTTCTTCTCTGCCTCACTGCTTTATTTCTGCATTCTCTAACTTCTCTGCATCTCGTTCTGCTCCTCCTTCTTCTTATCTTTTCTGCCTCAATCTTTTGTACTCTGCATTCTCTAACCTCACTCTCTCCAACCTCTCTATGCATATCAAGTTGATATTATATATATATTTCATCACATGAATATTTACATTCCTCAGGGAACTTGAAGTGAATAGTCCTGAATTTTTTCCTTCTGCCTTCTTATTTCTTTTAGCAGCTCATTAAATAAATATAACAATATGCATTAATTTC
Source organism: Pinus albicaulis (assembly GCA_034641835.2). NCBI lineage: Eukaryota > Viridiplantae > Streptophyta > Pinopsida > Pinales > Pinaceae > Pinus > Pinus albicaulis. The sequence goes on from JAXQQM020085210.1 coordinate 65,864, forward strand.
AATATTACAGTGGGAGTTTTGTTTTCCTACTGGAGACTTGCCAATGCATCACAAACAATATAAAATAAATTACAACATTTACATTTTCAGTTTCAATACATAAACTTCACTCAGCCCTTGGCCTGCTGGTTTTGTCCTTTCTGTTGATGTCATGCAACTATCCTGCGTACCTCTGTTTACAGCAACTCTGAGTACCTGTGCATGTACACCTATTCACAACAATTATTTCAATAGTCCCGCACGATGCATAAGGTTTTCCTTTCCTTTACATTCAGCCAAGCCTTACCCTATGCAACTCTCGCCCATTAGCTACAACACCATCACACCAAATTTCATCCACGAGTCTCATATGCATACTATAATATATATGGATATATTACAGCTTTACTCGAATCTCGGAGCATCACAATAAAACCCCAACAACATTGGCCTACTACGTTCCACCGTTCTATAAGCTATAGAGGATTCGACCTTGGTTAATTTATACAGTTCGGTCCAATAATCATATTCTGAGGACATGAACCCGTCTCTAATTATGTGCTTCCCTAGCGTTCATGTTATTGTAGTTCAGACTGTTCAATATTTCCTGTTGCTTTGACCATATGAGCGTGCATATTTCAATAACTTCAACCTATCAACATATCACACATTTGGGCCCCATATTATGGTCAAGGCTCGACCTTGCATGGTTTACTATCAATGAAATAAATCAAAGACAACATATGAACCTCCCCATTTAATTAAACATGTTCTCAGTTCACTATATAATATTACTCTCCTTGGGTCAGCCTCCCATTTGCATCCAACGATCACCATCTCGTCATGCCCATAACTCAAGTTTTAAAACTAATGGTCAATGAACTATCTTTGAACCCCGCTTAATGCATACTTTATATTACGCCCAAACTTCATATCTAGACCACTCTCACATCTTACGGTTGAGAAGTTATCGCTTTGTTTTGGGATGATCCAATGATAATTGCGCAATCAAACTGCCCTCCTTTTAACCGCCCAAAAACGCGTGATGACGATGGGTCCCAACATTAACTTACCCTGCTCATCCAATGGTCACTGTCTTATTGCACTTCAACCCTCCAATCCTACGACAATCGCACAGGTTAGATGCACAGGCTTTAACTCGCGATGAGAGCGGGTTCTCGAAACCACTTAAGACCACGTGTCAGCTCCTAGCATACATCGTGTTCGATTTGGAAATACCGCTTATCATACAAAAGTGGTGCGATGAAAACCGTGTGGTGTTCCAAACCCACTGTCACTGTTCATACCTCGTGGTTCTGGTTACTCCCCACTCCAGGTTCCGTTTCATTCTTTATAAGTTCGATTTTGATTTTTTCTACTCTGCCCTGGCTATACTTACTCCATCGCTCGTGTTTATTCTTTCCTTGCATCGTTCCGTTGAGATGTAACAATCCCCCATGATCTTGATTTGGCTCTACAATGCTGTTCCATTACTTGAATTGGCCACGCTATTCACTGTTCCATTGTATCGAACAGTTTTGAACCTTTGCCCTTCAATCTCATGCTACCTATACCTATGGCATTCTACTCTTCGGTGCTTCGTCAAGGCATACATCTTAAATGTATTATTCCCCTTCTAACTTCTCCATTCACCCAAAATCCCGATTATACATAGATATCAAAAAGGCCCACAGTTTCATTAAACAGAGAGCAGACCCTCTCTTCATTGGTTACGCACAGCAGCTGTGTACTTCACCTCTCAATTTATACTGAATGAAATTTCACGGCAGAATGTGAAATCTCCTCTTTCGAATGCTCTATAAACCGTGATCTCAAATTGTAACTTAAACCCTGATTCACTGCAAACCATTATAGTGCCTTCTACACCACACTTCGATTGCAGTTTCTCATCAATGAACATCATTTTGTGTTGCTGGTGACTCCAGTTTCAACAACAACAACCAACAACATTATTACTTGTGGCTTTGACACAGGAATGCAGATTGAACCTCACAAATTCTTACATAGATATATCTCATCTGCAAACCCTATTCTTATCAATTCAATTAACAGTGGTTTATTGCAAAACATGCCAATCATCTAATGTATACATCCCAACTTACAGATTCTATTTTAGAGCTTTTCATATACTGATTGGAACCAAGTATGTTCACACAGAATTAAATCAACCAATACACATATAATTCAGAATACAACAACCAATATCCCTCTTCAAATTCACTACTCTGTCTCTGAACAGCTTTTCACTCCAGACCCCTTATCAAAATCAATGGCCCTCCTTTTGTCCTCATTACTCTACACCTTGAATATCTCTCTGCTTCTTTTCTATTCTCTTCTCCTTGACTGATGCTGCTCCTTACTTATCTTTTTGCTGTCTCTGCTACCTCTCTTTTTTCTTCCTCTGCTCCTTGACTGATGTTTCAGGTGGTCCTCCTTTGTCATCTCCTTTGCCATCAATGACAACATTTCCAACATGGGGTTTGTAAGGGTCCCTGCTGATGCAGGGACGTTTCCCTTCAATAGTGGAACCTTAATCGTAGCCAATTGGGTACGGATATCCCTATGTTCCAAGCTAATATATTTGTGGATGAATTTGCAGTTCATCTATTTGCATCAATATATCCATAAATGCGTTATTTTTTTACAAAAAATATTTTCTCAACAAGAAATTCATGCATTAATATAATTTTATTTTACAAAGATATTGGTTCTAGAATCCTTAAGTGTGGATAGGGTTAGGAATTCAATTTTCCACGAAGGAGAAAACCTCTACATCAGTTTTCTCATCGTGATCACATCTTATTTCATCCTCAACTTGAGACATTTCCTGCTAGATGGAATTGGGGGCCTATTAGTTGTATCTTCGCACAAAATTATGAGGCTAGAGTCTATTGCAAGTGCACCCCTCAACTCATGAGGAGGAGCCTCAATGAGACCTTGAGCATTGTCGAGGCATAAAAACGTACTTCTCAAAAAACATGAAATATGGTAAAACACAGGAGAGGCTAATAGCAATGAGAGGAGCCCATTCCAATAGGAGGGGGAAATTGTAATGTGGAAAAAATGACGTAAATCCCTATTTAAATTATCGATAGAGGGAGCAGGGGATATCAAACAAGGGGAAAAATTTTTTTATGAGGGGTAGGAAGACCAACTACAGAGAATTTATCCAAATAAAGGGAGGAAAAAATTATTAATTGAAGGAGATATCGCTTGCAATGAAATCTTACAACTTTGACTTCAAAAATTTGAGTAAAAATATTTTTGTATTCAACTGTTAGTAGGAGGATATCAAACCATTACTTTTTAAACTTGAGGGGAATAGAATTAAGATGGTGAATCAAATTACCTAGAGGCATTCAAGAGTTGAGTAAGTGAGATATTTCATGTGCTTTCCCATGCCTGAAAACAAATCCCCTCTTCCTCAAGAAATTTTCCTCTACTACTTTCTCTCTAATGCAATAGGGGTGACCAATAAATTAAAACATATAATAGCCTTGTTTAGATAAAACATAGTGGCAACCTATCAAGATGAATTCTAACCCAAAGCATAGGATGGGTAGGATAGGAAGACTATGTGCTACCCCTTCGTTGAAAATGGAAGCAAGAAGACCAAATAGGTAATGTGGGATTGGGTGAATCACAGTCTTCCATAGAGAGGTTTCTACAATCCTTCTTGGCACGACTCAACATAACCAAAATAATTTGTGTTTCCATGTTAACAAAATCCTCTAGATGAATTTTATGACACGGGGACATCTAGTAGTGTATTATCATTATGTACGACCATCTAAGGTTAATGAAATTTCATTATTAATACATTTTGCGACAAGAATTGTCATCACCATTGATTACTGAGGTGGTGGTTCTGGGTCCATGTTGATTCTACCCTCACGTACGTTGAAATGATTTATTACTTATTTAGGTGCTTCATAGGTCCCACCATGATAGGGGAAATGCTACTAAGTACATTAACATTCACTAATTTATTTGAGACTACTTTAATCAAATGAGAATATTATTTCATAACTTCTTTGTCAAATAAAAAGTTGTGAATGATAGATTTCACATATGAGAAGTCTCCTTAAATCATGCTAATATGACTTCAACCAAAAATACATTAACACGAAATTAAGAAAATATTTATAAATAAATTCAAATTTATTAGTTTATTAATTATTTATTTCAAAATAGACCTTCAAGAATTTTAATTTAATTACAATGACATTGTTTTTTCCTAGTGACATTGATAATCCATGATATCGGTCCATCTATTGTAAGTAAGGGTGTTTGTAAGTTAAGAGTTTCGATGTTAAAATGTGGGTGAATAACTTAATAATATTATTACATGTCTAAAAATTATTTATGTTTAAGTCATATGTTTATTCTTTTTAAAATTGATAATGATAATTTAAAATAAATTTATAATTGTCATTGTTATGAATTTTTTTTGAAGGTGTAGTCTAACTTAGAGACTGAATGAAATTTTTCACTGCATATATTTTATAAAATTGAGTTTAAATTGTTTAATCTGCATAATTCAAATGCCCCAGGGGTTTTTCATGGTGCCCAATCCATTTATACATTCAAAAATGTATTTTAAACAACAACAAAATCTTGAAATTGTATTGTCCAATTTTGAGAAATGTGAGATGTATCATGAAGTGTTTTAATGATGTTTATCTTGGAATATGGGAAATGTGAGATGTATCATGAAGTGTTTTGATGGTGTTTATCATGGATTTATGCATATATGTGCTTACCAACTGTTTAATTTATATGGCTATGTTAGTTATATTAAAAATTAAAAATTGACATTACCACTAACTAATAGTCTTTAACTACTCCTTACGACTAATGAGTCATAAAACTCCATCACTGGATTCCACTAATTTTGAAGTTAATTAATAAGGGGGTAAAATCAATTTTATATGGGTTCATGTTAGGCTTATTTTTTTTGAAAGTTCTTGTCAATAAAGGAAAGTAATAATTTGAAAAGAAAATTAAAACTAGAAATTTTGATTTGTGTTGTTTAAACTAGATTTTTTACTACATATATGGATTTAGCACCCTAAAATATGTCCCAAGCCACTTCTACTATTCTACTAAGAAATGTTCACTTGTCAAACTTGTAGTTTCAATGAATAGCAATCCAAGAAAAACTATCCATCCATTTTCTTAAAAATTTAATAATTTATTTTTAAATACAACTCTTTATATTAAATATTAATATATTTTAATTTTTAATATTTTAAAAATAGAAAAGATATACTTTTATTTTTCATTGACCTAACGTTCCTTATTTGAGAATTTTCAACTATGGTAGTATTTTAACATTAGTTTGTAAATATTTTCCACTATAAGATATTCATCCTTCAACCTAACTCAATAAATTTTAATATAAATACTATATTATATTATTATAGACCATACAATCTTTTCAAGCACTCTTTCCAACACACAGAAAATGAAGATAACTTTGAAAAAGGTGAACTATAATTTAAATGATCATATTGTCCCAAACTCTATTTATATTAAATTTTAAATCATACTAATTCACATTAATTTAAATTTAACCCAAAATAAAACTTAATAATAAAGGTAACTTTATTATTTTATTAATTATTGTAATAAAACATTGACATTATCAAAATAGATTTCTCTTACTAAATTAAAATGAAATACACCCTTCACAATTTTGAATAAAATAAAAATAACTAATTCGAATTTAATTATTTTTTTATAATAAATTAATATAAAGCCATTATAATTTTGAAGAAGTTAAAAATAAACAAATGGACGTTAATCACCAAATATCCAGCCTGTCATTGTGAACGTTGAACGTTAAAAATACCGAGCACGGAATATCCCAAATATCCAGCCTATCATTATGAACGTTGAACGTTAAAAGTACCCAACACGGAATATCCCGCCTGTCATTGTGAAGGTTAACCTTCACAAATACATTTAGTACCCACCACGGCATTTAAATTGAACAAGGGAGAAAGCAAGTATCATGTCCACACATTTCCCTCTCTCAAAATGGGTTGTATCAGTTTTAAGATGGCATGGGTTGACATAATACATTTTGTTCATTCTTATAGTCATGTGGTGTAAAGATAGAGAGATGAAATTTTTATTTTTATTTTAAGATTTTATTAATTTAAGAAAAATAATATTTTGAAAAGAAAAATAATATTTTGAAAAGATTATATGGGCACAATAAAATAGATTATGAAAAATTCACGTGTCAAACTTGTCGTTTCAATTAATATAAACCAAAAAACGTTAAAAACAATCACTTGAAGACTACTCCATCAAGTTTGTTAAAAAAATAACAATTTATTAAAAAAAAAACAATTCTTTATATTAAATATTAATATTTTTAAATTTTTAATATTTTAAAAAGAAAATAGATATATTATTATTTTTCTTTGACTTAATATTTGTTATTTGAGAATTTTGAACTATGATAATATTTTAATAGTAATTAGTAAATATTTCCTACTAGATGATATCCATTATTCAAAGTAACCAAATAAATTTTAATATAAAGATTATATTATTGTGAATCATACAATTCTTTAAAGTACTTTCTCTTGAATTTTTTTAACTTAAAATAACAAATAAATAAAGAAAATAAATATTATTTTTGGGATTCAAGTGCATTAAGTAAGTATTAAATTAAATTTATTTAAATTTAATCCAAAAAAATCTTAATAAAATATATTAATTTACATTTTGACAAAAAAAAATTAATAACAAGTCTAAGTTTATTAATTATTATAATAAAAACATTAATATTATCAAAATTGATTTCTCTTAATAAATTAATATGGAATAAGCTCCTTGTAATTTTGAATAAATTAAAATTAACCAATAACATTATCATTTCTTTTATTTTCATTTTTTATTATAAAACTGTTAATTATTTCTATTTTTATTTTATTATAAGACCCTTATAATTTTTAATAAGTTAAAAATAAAAAAGTGAACGTTAATCATCTAATTTCCAGTCTGTCATTGTGAAAGTTAAAGTGGGTCCACAAATCACATTTAGTACGTCTACTTGCATTTAAATTGAATAAGGAGAAGGCAAGTAGACGTTGATTTATTTGAAATGCTTCCAAATGTTAAAATGTTAAAATGTGGGGGAATAACTTACCCCAAAGATAATGCCCCAAAGATTTTTCATGGTGAGGAATCCATTTATACATTCAAAAATGTATTTTAAACAACAACAAAAAAAATCTTGAAATTGTATTTCCGAATTTTGGGAAATGTGAGATCTATCATGAAGTGTTTTGATGATGTTTATCTTGAAATATGGGAAATGTGAGATGTATCATGAAGTGTTTTGAGGATGTTTATCATGGATTTATGCATATATGTGCTTACCAACTGTTTAATTTATATGGTTATGTTAGTTATTATAAATAAAAAATTGGCATTACCACTAACTAGTAATTTTAACTACTCCTTACGACTATTAATCATAAAACACCATCGGTAACACTATCAATGGATTCCACTAATTTTGAAGTTAATTAATAAGGGGGTAAACTCAATTTTATATGGGTTCATATTAGGCTTATTTTTTTTTAAGTTCTTGTCAATAAAGGAAAATAATAATTTGAAAAGAAAATTAAAAATAGAAGTTCATATATTAATTTGGTAGTATTTAAGTGCAAATTTTTAGGGTTTCTCCCGAATTTCTAGTCATAATTCCACCAAATTTGTTTTAGCTAAATCTTGATTTGTGTTGTTTAAACTAGTTTTTTTACTACATATATAGATTTAGCACCCTAAAAAATGTCTAGGGCACTTCCACTGAGAAAAGTTCACTTGTCAAACTTGTAGTTTCCATGAATATAAATCCAAAAATATTCCAAAAAAACTTACTTGAAACAGTCCATCCATTTTCTTAAAAAAATAATAATTTATTTTTAAATACAACTCTTTATATTAAATATTAATATATATGTTAATTTTTAATATTTTAAAAATAGAAAGAATATATTATTATTTTTCATTAACCTTTCAGAATTTTAAATTATGGTAATATTTTAATATAAGTTTGTAAATATTTTCTACTATAAATATCCATCGTTCAACCTAACCTAATAAATTTTAATATAAATATTATACTATTGTAAATTATACCATCTTTTCAAGCACTCTTTTCAACAAATATATATATATATATATATATATATATATAGAAAATAAAGATAACTTTAAAGGAAGTGAACTATAATTTATATGATCATATTATGGCAAACCCTATTTATATTAAATTTTAAATCATACTAATTTATATTAATTTAAATTTAACCCAAACCAAAATAAAACTTAGCTTTATTAGTTATTATAATAAAACATTTATATTATCAAAATAGATTCCTCTTACTAAATTAAAATGGAATAAACCCTTTACAATTTTGAATAAAATAAAATTAACTAATAACATTGTCGAATTTAATTATTTTTTATAATAAATTAATATAAAGCCGTTATAATTTTGAAGAAGTTGAAAGTAAATCGATGAAGGTTAATCACCAAATATCCAGCCTGTCATTGTCTCGTTGTGAAGGTTGAACGTTAAGTATCCAGTGCGGAATATTCAGGTTATCGTTTACAAAAACATTTAGTCATTTAATTATGACCATTTCCATGAGAGGTAGTCGTAACTAACTTGATTTTTGAATAGTCCACTTATCACTCATTGAATAGTAAACTTTAATTTACAATATCAAATTAATAAAATATATTAATTTACATTTCGACAAAAAAAATTAATAACAAGTCTAAGTTTATTAATTATTATAATAAAAACATTAATATTATCGAAATTGATTTCTCTTAATAAATTAATATGAAATAAGCTCCTTGTAATTTTGAATAAATTAAAATTAACCAATAACATTATCTTTTTTTTTTTTTTCATTTTTAATATAAAACTGTTAATTATTTTTATTTTTATTTTATTTTATTATAAGACCCTTGTAATTTTTAAGAAGTTAAAAATAAAAATGTGAACGTTAATCCCACCGAATATCCAGTCTGTCATTGTGAAAGTTAAAGTGGGTCCACAAATCACATTTAGTACCCACGTGGCATTTAAATTGAATAAGAGAGAACGCAAGTAGACGTTGATTTATTTCAAATGCTTTATCCGTTGTTGCATTCAATTCTAGTAGGGTTTCAATTCTAAGTTTAATAACAAGTCTAAGTTTATTAATTAATATAATAAAAAAATTAATAACAAGTCTAAGTTTATTAATTAATATAATAAAAACATTAATATTGTCAAAATTGATTTCTCTTAATAAATTAATATGAAATAAGCTCTTTGTAATTTTGAATAAATTAAAATTAACCAATAACATTATCATTTTTTTAATTTTATTTTTTAATATAAAACTGTTAATTATTTTTATTTTTATTTTATTTTATTATAAGACCCTTATAATTTTTAAGAAGTTAAAAATAAAAATGTGAACGTTAATCCCACCAGGCTGTCATGTGATTGTGAAAGTTAAAGTGGGTCCACAAATCATATTTAGTACCTACGTGGCATTTAAATTGAATAAGGGAGAAGGCAAGTAAACGTTGATTTATTTCGAATGCTATACCCGTTGTTGCATTCAATTCTGGTAGGGTTTCAATTCTTGCGGGGGTTGTAACATTGTTTATTTCTCATCGAGAGACTTGACAGGGAAACATGACAGACTGTTTGCAGAGTAAGAAGAGTTCGAGAGAAAAAAAAAGAAGAGAATCTTGTGCCACTGCCAACAACACCAAATATGGCTGAGAATCCAGAGATATCAGCTTCACCTTCCTTGGAGGTACCTGCGAGTTTTCACGATGAGAAGCAACCTCAACAACAACCCCATTCATCACCCATTGCGCGAATCCACCCTCTGCGTCTGCGAGAGTTGGGTAAGACCAGATCGCTGCCAAATATTTATAAAGATTATCATGTCCACACATTTCCCTCTGTCAAAATGGGTTTTATCAGTTTTATGGTGGCATGGGTTGACATAATACTTGTTGTTCATTCCTATAACCATGTGTTGCTATTCAAAAGAGAGAGAGATGAAATTTCACCTGCTTGTTGGAAAAGCAATGGAAACCCCATAACCTTCCATGTGGGTGGGCATATTAGATCTGTGTGTTACAATTACCATGACAATACCTTTTTAATAGTGTATGAGGTGTATCAGCAACGAATACATGGAAGGGGCCAAGTGGATATAATAAGTCTCGAAATCGCCCCTATACAAGCAGGAGGAAATCCAATGGTAAGGCGCCTTTTCCCCGGAAACGAGTGCATAATAAAATGGGGTTTTGATGTACCAATTTGTAGGGCCATGATTTACGATGAGGTAGATCATCATTACAAGTTTTTTGAATTAAAAGAATACAGGGTGTTGTTTACAATACCAGATGTAGTCGGTCACACACTTCTTGTTGGCTCAGGCGGCACACCTATTGGTTCATCTCTGAAGTGTCTATCTCCAGGAAATATGGAGATGGTGATGTATGAAGAATTGTCTTCAACCCAAAGAAATGGAAGGTTGGGAATCGAATTGAAAATGTATTCCAAACTTAACGGAATATTGCAAAAAGTAGTATTTGTCCCTCGGCCTAGTAAAAAGATGATAGAATTCGTCGTGTTGTGTGGCAGCAATACACTACTTGTGCAACAACATTCATCGCAGATTGAAGTGGTAAAGATGTGCGATGAAAACCCTGATTCAATAAACATCAGAAACACAAATATTCGTGCAGCCTATGAGCCTTACTATTTGCATAAAAGAGCACAGTTTATCTGCTACACGGAATTGAAAACAATTCACGTTTGTAATGTAGATGGCGAGATTTTGGTGACACTAGAAGACCACCCACTTTTAGAGGATCCAGATTTGATGGGGCATTCATATATTTCTAATTCACAGGACGTTCTCATTTCTCTTTGCCTCCGCTGGTTACGTGCACCATCGGGAGAGCGCTGGATATTCAGTGTGAATATTAGCAGCATCGTTACAGGGGAATGCTTGGCAAAGATCACTTCAGAAGATCCAAATTCTTCTAAAATCAGAAAGGCGGTATTGACAGGTGCAGTGACTGCATTTGGGTACGATGAAAGGACTCACCAGATTTTTACTGGAAATGGAAGAGGATTTTGTGGCGTTTGGTCCAACAAATTCCACAATGATGCAGGAGACGTGAGCAGCTACAGGTAGAGAACGATCCAGAAGAAGACTAGGCACAATTTTCATGCTATTATTTTATATTTCAGTTTTATGTTTTGAAGTTTATTGGTCGTATTGGAATTCCAAGTTTGATTCGTGATTTTCGCACAAATTGAATGTGCTGGAACCATTTATATATTCGAAAAAATGATTTTAATAAACCAACAAAAAACTTTTTAACAATTCTTTAAACTTCTTTAACAATACTACATATAATGATTTAGGAAGAGTTATTTTCCTATATTTTATGGCTCATTTTCGAATTGCAACCGTTGGGATTGGGAAGACTTATTTTATTATATTTTATGGTTCATTTTCGAATTGCAACTGTTGGGATGGGGAAGAGCTATTTTCTTATATTTTATGGTTTATTTTGAAATTGCAACCGTTGAGAAATGTAAATTTGTTAAAATTTATTTAGAACAAAAAACTAAGTATTTGTTTTATTTTCAAAATAAATTTATTGTCTAATTATTATATTATTATTAATGTTTAAAAAATATACCTAGATAAATTATTATTATTAGATAGTTATGTTTTTGTATTTCTTTTTTCTTTTAAGTTTTTTTTTATTATTATTATTTTTTGTTAATGATTCAGTGTAATTTATTGTTATAAGTGATATTATCATTTGAAAATGTTATCATATTTTATTAATTATGAGAATTATTATTTGTTATACTTATAGAAGTATATATATTTATAGTTATTTTTATTTCATCTTATTATATTTTAAAATAAATTATATGTTTTTAATTATTAGGTCTATTTAAATTATATATCTAAAATAAATAATATTATTAAATAATAAAATAATATTTTTTTTCAGGGGAAAGGAAACTCATACTTTCATTTATATTGAAAGGAAAATATATTCATTCATCTATAATCAACTTGGTTCTTTGTGTGGCAAAAATTTTATAAAGAAAATACTATTAGTAGAATGCTTACCTTCTCCTTTTTCTTTTATGGTTCAACTTTCCATTAAGTGAATGAGGCATTACAGAGAAGAGCATTTTGTGCTACTAGTTTGTCTAGTGGGAGTGCAAGCCAATAGCACAAGTTTAGTATCTTGAGATTACGTTTTATTTGTCTAATTTTTGCATCAAATAAAGAAAAAAACCTTCCAAATTGTCAACTATCCTATAGAATACAGAGGCATAAGACTAATATAGAGGCATAAGGCTTGTGTGCTTTAGCAACTCATCATAACAAAAGCAAAAGCCTACCATTTTCTTAAAATTGTAAGATGATTATGTTCCTGTATTTTTTTTTAAGATAAGATATATATATTTTTATTTTTAATAAATTGATTTTATGTAAATCATTTTTTCTTGTTTTAGAATGGTAAGTGTAATTTTAATGTGTAGTCTAACTTATAGACGAAATAACTTAGAGACGAAATGACAAAATGGAATTTTTCACTACCATTTTAAGGTGTAGTCTAACTTATAGTCTAACAGATTTTTTTTAAGGTGTATTCTAACTTATATACAAAATGACATTTTTCGCGACCAATTTTCTTGCGTCGATTTTTATAAGCTTGAGTTTAAATTGTAGATTTTTATAAACTTGAGTTTAAATTGTTTAATCTACATAATTCTAGTGCCTCAAGGGTTTTTTAGGGTGATGAATCCATTTATACATTCAAAAATGTATTTTAAACAACAACAAAAATCTTGAAATTGTATTATGGGATTTTGGTGAATTTGTCTATAAGTTAGACTACAGATGTATCATGAAGTGTTTTGATGATGTTTATCATGAATTGATGCATATCTACACATTTTTTTAATATGGGAAATGTGAGATGTATCATGAAGTTTTTTGATGATGTTTATCATGGATTGATGCATATTAAATTTATATGGTTATATTAGTTATTATAAATTTAGAAATTGACATTACCACTAACGATTAGTCTTTAACTACTCCTTACCACTAATGCTTCATAAAAAAATTCACTAACACTTTGAATTTTGACCATTTATGAGACCTCTTGGTCTCCTGAGGGTGTCTGGAGCCACCTGGATCACCGTTGAAGGATCTCAGCAAAGTTATCCATCATCTCTTTCCTTTGTTTCTCAAGGCCTCCTCGAGAAATATTTTGATAGGATCTCCTACTCCCTCGTCTTTCTTTTGTTCCGCCATGGGAGGACGTAGGGGTTTGAGAGGCTGATCTTGGAAAGGTTCAACTAGATTGAGCCCTAACTCATTATACCCCGACCTCATTGGGGACATGCAAATAAAAATTGAGAACGAGCAGATCGCTCTGATACCAATGATCCAAATTTAATAATGAACGAAATATAATACATAGATAATAACAAATATAGGGATGCAACATAAATACTATTTCCTTTCATTAATATTAAATACTAAAAATGCTTACAGATAAAATTGAAAGAAACTAGCTTTGGCGATGGTATCTTATCTCAAAGAAGAGATGTAGCAGCTACATGCCTTTGAACTATGTTACAATGAGGTTCGAGGGCCTACTTATTATTTAGAATGATGGAAAACCCTAAACATCCAAAAACCTAACCCTAAGAGATGAAAACGCCAAACTATGGGCCCTGTTGGGGTAAATTGGTACATCAATTTTTCTGGAGTCATAACTTTGGCATACAGTCTTCGTTTGATGCACAAGATACCTCTTTAAAAATATCTATCGGAGGAATATAATTGCTCACGACGAATTTTGAGTTAAAAATTCAAATTTATCGAAGGTGATTTAAAAAAAAAACATCGTTTAGGGCCTCAAAACAGCTTCGGAAGTTCATGACCCAAAAATCCGTCAAAAATAATAAATTTCAATACAATTAAGGAAACTGAAAACACTGAAAGAAACAATGGTGGGGTCCAAGTGGAATAGGTGGGTGGCCACCAATATCCACCTAGATCCGTGAATAGGCCGACATGAGGGCCAACCTATATTAAATTTTGTTTTATTATTTTTTAAGGAGCTGATCTTAACATGTTTATAAGTTATAATAATTACAAAGACTGTAGTTCCTCCAAGTGTTTTCTTTGCTTCTTTTGAAGTAAAACTTCTATGAATACCACCCTTGAAATTAAAATTCTTGCTTCACGAATTTGAAATTCTTTTGGCACTTACACCAATAGACATTGATCCTCTTATCTCAAGAAAATTACTAGACAAACTCATGGGTTCATGGGCATAAGTATTGAAACTTACAAAAATATAAACAAGGACATGATACAAGTTCCCCATCTCCAAGGTAAGTTGTCCAACTTTCCATATGTCCCTTATTGAATAGCTTATTACCATGACAACCCTACAAGTATTTCCTCATCCTTTCTGGTGACCCATTGTGTGTTGCTAAGTAAAAAATGGGGTTATTCATGGGCTTTGATTTCATCTTCTGACGATGTCCTGTAATGTTTGATTTTCCTATTTTACTACCAATGGCACCCATTTATTCTTCCTTGTAGTTACGTTCCTTTATCTTTTAGTCATTGTGAATATACCTATTGATCAAGGACAATACTTAGGCCGGTAATGCACAATACCATGTCATCATGTTTGTGTGAGTCATTAAATTTTTTCTTGAGCAAGATATGTGGTCCATCGTGAAAATTTGAGCATTCTAGAACTAAGGCAGAATAATAAAGCATTTCATGCTCACCTCACTGCCTTAGTGAAAAAAATATAAACAAGGACATGATACAAGTTCCCCATCTCCAAGGTAAGTTGTCCAACTTTCCATATATCCCTTATTGAATGACATTACCATGACAACCCTACAAGTATTTCGCAATAATTTAGTGACCCATTTGTGTGTTTTAAGTAAAAAATGGGGTTATTCATGAACTTTGATTTCATCGTCCCGATGATGTCTGTAATGTTTGATTGTCCTATTTTACTACCAATGGCTGACCATTTATTCTTCTTTGTAGTTACTGTCCTTTATCTTTTAGTCATTGTGAATATACCTGGTGATCAAAGGAAAATATCATTTCATTCTACAACTTGGTTTGAATTCAAAAACTTTTCTTCAAATTTTGGGTTTGAAATTTTTTTTTGGAAGACATTTTTTGGAGGCGGCGTGATTTTTCTTGGAGGTTCAAAGTTTGAGTTTAAAGAACTTTTTGGGAAGACATTTTTTTGGAGGCGACTTGATTTTTCTTGGAGGTATGTAAGTGTTTTGTGTTGAAATAAATCTTTTGAGCTTCTTTGTACAAAAAATTTTCTTCACATTTTAGAGGCGGTGTGATTTTTCTTAGAGGTATGTACGTGTTTTGGATCAAGGATTACGTATTTTTTAGAAAATATTTTTTTAAATTAAATCTTTTGTGATTTTGTTTGTAATTGAGTTATTGTCTAATTTTTTAAAGGAAATTTTTGAACCTCATACCCTATTATCATGGGAAATCGAAGAACTTGTGTGAGAAAATATGATAGAAAAAGAAAGCCTGAAGAACGTAGAGAAGAGACGAGACGATATGACAAAAGAAAGTTAGAAGCTCTCTCAAATATTGAAGAGGAAAATCAACCTCAAGCAGAAATTGAAGCAGGTATGTAAATGTAAATATTACATGATCTATTGATATATATTTAAAATTTTCCTAATGTAAAATATGAAGCTTAATTTTTATTTGATAAACTAGTTTGAAAAATATTTTGTTTGATGTAAACAGACAGAGATATTCCTCAAAATATTGAAGAAGAAAATCAACCTCAAGCAGAAATTGAAGCAGGTATGTAAATGTAAATATTATGATCTATTGATATATTTTTAATGTTTTCCCAATGTAGAATGTGAAGCTTAATTTTTATTTGATGAACTAGTTTGAAAAATATTTTGTTTAATGTAAACAGACAGAGATACTCCTCAAAATATTGAAGAAGAAAATCATCCTCAAGCAGAAATTGAATCGGGTATGTAAATGTAAATATTATGATCTATTGATATATTTAAAATTTTCCTAATATTTATTGACATATTTATTAATTTAGTTATTTATTGAATATGTACTATTTTTTCGAATATGTACAGATGAAATCACTATCGATAATGACATGTTAGAAAATGTCGACACTCACACATATGGAGATAAAAAACCTGACTATATTATACGATATCGTGTCGATAAAATTTTGGAAATGTTTTTCAAACCTGAGCAAGTGGCAGTTCAAGCTCAAATGTTGAAAGGTCTCCTATCATCAAGGAAATTAAAAGAAGCGACGACACTATTGGGTATTCGAAAATCAACCAAAGATAAAAAAATGAAAGAAGAAGTGATAAAAAATATGAGTAGTGCTATAGAGTCAATTAAGAGATCTAGAGATAAAGAGGTTTCAAATATACGTAGAGGAATACAAATGGCAATGGTTTCACCAAGTACTCAGGAGAATCGTTTGAATCTAACATCTATGGCACGAGCACTGGGAACCTCGCGAAAAACTCTGCACAAACATCGAAAATTTCGACTGCAAATAGACGTAAATGATGAACTCGCTTGTTGGAGAGCTATTTGTAGGAAACCATACAAAGATAGACTTGGAGAAGATGTTAAAAAAATAATATATGAATATTGGAAGAACAATTCGCGTGTTTCACCAACTGCAAGACATGTGATGCGAAGAAGAATAGCACGAAATCAGTACGAAGAACATGAAAAATATCTCTTGGAAACCACTCAGATAGAGTTATTCAACAAGTTCAAAGAAGAGAATCGTCAAATTCATGTTTCACTCAGTGCTTTTGTTCAACAAAAACCATGGTATGTAAAACCTATCACTGTACGTGACACTTGTTGTTGCCGTTATCATGTGGAATTTGAGTTATATTATGACACATTCCTTGATTTCGGTAGAACATTATGGAAGGATTCACCTCCTCCTTCCACTATCCGTGAATTCGTATCTCAAATTCTATGTGAAAGAGAAAGCGACGAACTATTTTACAAAAAGAAATGTGTTGGTGGTAAAAAATGCAATGATTGTGGAAATTTGACTAAATTTCAAAAAAAATATCGTATTGATATAAATGATCAATCATTGTCCAACATGAAAGTGAAATGGAAGAGATATGAATATACCAGTACATCGATTCAAGGTGCAGATAGTGTTAAAAGAATCGAATTACGAGAAGATGAAATTTTTCTAATAGACTTTTTGAGAAAGTTTGAAGCAGAAATTTACAAATACACCATGCATTCCCATAGAGCTCGATGGCAAGACTTGCAATTCAAAAAATCTCGTGAAGTTTTTCCACCAGGAACCATTTTGTCGGTGATTGATTTTGCAGAAAACTACACATTTGTTCCACAAAAAGAAATTCAGAGTGAATACTATCACTCTGACCAAGTCTCCATGCTCGTCCATATTCTATATAGACATGCTGAACAAAATGTCGATCATATAGAAAGCACGAGTGAATATCGACATATCATTAAAGAATATCATTTTTATATCAGTGACGATCGTACACATGATACATGTTTTGTACAACATTGTTTTGAAAGAATTTATGATTCATTGAAAAATCATGGAATAACATTCAATGAACATTGGATATGGTCAGACGGATGCGCAGGTCAATTCAAATCTGCACGATCATTCTTTTGGTTGTGTTGTCTTCATAAGAAAACTTGCATTAAACATTGTTGGAATTTCTTTGAGACTGGCCATGGAAAAGGAGAACATGACGGTGCAGGAGCATGCATAAAACGAGCACTTCGAAGATATCAAATGAACCACTTTGCACGCCGACTTGCAAACGCTGAAGAAGTTGTTCAATGGTGCAAAAATGCTCTAAGCCATGAGATTAACCCATCACGAGAAGTGCAAAGGTAAATTCAATTTAATTTATATTGGTAATCTAATTTTAAACATTGTACATTTATCATGCAATGATTATTTTTAATTGTATTTTGATATCATATTTACAAATTCTTTTTCTAATTTTCCATATAAAGGTTTTTCTGGCATATTGGAATCGGAGATGTAAATAGATCAATTGGAAATGAGGTTGGAACAATAAAAGGGACTCGAAAATTGCATTCAATTCAAACAAAATTGTCCACAAATGTGTTTGCATTGGATAAAAGAAAATATTCTTGTTTTTGTGATGTTTGCATAGACAACACAAAATCCAATGGCGTCTGTGAAAACAAAATGTATGTGAACGATTGGAAACATACAGAGCTAAATACAAAGGGAAAAATGTCTGTTGCAATGTTTGAAGAAATGGAATCAGATGAAACTACAATATCATCCGATGGTGATAGAGTTTCTGATCTTGTTAGAGAAGGTAACATTTGAATTACTTTTTAATGATTTAAAGATTTACAAATAAATTTAAATATGCATAATTAAATGTTAAATTTATTTTATTGTGTAGGAGATGTTTTTGCTGTAATTGCACCTATTGACAACGATGAAAATGTAAAGTATTATTTGATGCGTTGCACTGAACAAAAAATGAAATTATTACAAGACTATAATGATCACGGATTTCGGTATGACAAAGGGTCTATTATACTGAAAGGTTATTTTTTCAAACAAACTCGTCAAAGTGGAGACTTTGTTTACTTCGAAGACTATGAACCTGATTCCATAAGTTGTCAATATAGTCACTTGGTGTGTGCGGCACGCATAAAGTTGATAGAAGTTCAATCAAAGAAAAAATCAAAAATTAAGAAATGGAAAATGTCAAAATCTGATCATGAACGGATTATTGAGGATGGAATTCCATTAGAATTTTTTTGAGTGAAGTGTCCAACAATTTATTATCATTTAGACCTTTCAGTACTCAACTAAAAATTGAACTGCTTATGTTATTTGTGGTTTGCAGATGTTACAAATTGTTTGGGTACAAGCACGTGCTCTAGTATCCATTGAAAGTAGTTTTTCTATACATGTGCATTGATTAAAAATGTTAAATATGTATTGGATATATATATTCTAGAATGAAATTAATTGTTCTTGTATATTAATTGTTCTTGTATATGTTCTCCGACCATATGGTACAAATTATTTCACTTTATTTTGTAAAGTCAGATTCGGTCCCCATATGGCCTAGCCTCTAAGGGACGAGATAACAAGTGGTTGTCCCCACTTGCCCGAATCTCAGCTTTTAAGTACAATTTTACTGTTTATGTCAAGCATCTTACATGATGTCCTAGCCAAAGATAGATTCTCTTTGTTTCAAGTTTCCAATAAAAGTTGTCACCGAATGACCTGCTCGAACTCTTGTAGTAAACACCATACCTCATCTCTCTTGCTCTTCAATATTATTAGGTTTAATTATTATAACACAAAAATCATTCTACGTTGTCAATAATTTTTTGCGCTTAGACTAAAATCAATGAACACTATTAATCCAATGTCTTTACAAGTAATGTACCATCATACATGCAATTATATCAAATTAGAAATCAACATATACAATGAAATCAATGGGGATTGTCTTGTTACAAGTAACATAATTTCAATTTACCATATGTGAAAATGTAGGTTGAAACCATCCAAAACTTTAAGTTGTAAATTGAAACCATCCAAAACTTTAAGTTTTAAAACCCTTTTGATTATATATTGTGCATCATTTAAACATTTAACATTTAAAGTTCATTAAATATCACATGCAAAATGTAGATTGAAACCATCCAAAACCAGAGTTTTAAAAACTTCACATGCCATGCCAATTATAATTCAACAATCCAACAAAAACATTTAACAAATTAAATATCACACGCCACTAAGACGACCACACTAAGAGGATTGGTGCACTTCATTTGGAAGGAGTCAATATATGTCGTATTGGAGCGATTAGACAAAATTCGAAAAGGAAAGAGCTTGAACCAATTCAAGCAGACCCAGGATCGAATTGTTCTATGGAGCTTCATGAGAAGAGATATGTGAAAAGCACTGTTAAGCCATGCCAATTATAATTCAACAATGCAAAAAAAACATTTAACAAATTAAATATCACACGCCAAAGTCGTTTCAAGTTTTCGGTAAAAGTTGTCACCGAATGACCTACTAGAATATTATAAATACTAACTTTGTAAGATCATTTGACATTCAGAAAAATTCGAAAGTCTTAGACTGTCAATCAATTTAAAGTATCATTCACCCTAGGGAGTGTAAAATATTCAATGTAGGTTGGTGACGATGTTCACTCCTAGCTTGAAGCGGCGCCAATGACCAATTCTTTAATGAATTCCAATGCACTAGACCAAAGTTGGTTCAACCTACTTGGTTTTTCACGCAAGAAATTCCAAGGATGGACTTTCTAGACAAACTG
This sequence comes from Pinus albicaulis, assembly GCA_034641835.2. Classification (NCBI taxonomy): domain Eukaryota; kingdom Viridiplantae; phylum Streptophyta; class Pinopsida; order Pinales; family Pinaceae; genus Pinus; species Pinus albicaulis. Next base: position 86,397 of record JAXQQM020085210.1, read on the forward strand.
CTGAAATTGAAAAGCTTGACATGGAGATACGACAAGGTGAACAAAGACTTCAGGAACTCTTTATGGAAAGGGCTCACTTGAAGGAAATAAGCACCACGTTGCGGGGTAAAGTCAAGAACATGGAAGATAAGATCAAGAGGGACTTTCTTGATCCGAAACCTATTGGTTTGAAGAAAGAAAATGCATGTGTTGGCACACTTGGAAAAGAAGACGACCACACTAAGAGGATTGGTGCACTTCGTTTGGAAGGAGTCAATATATGTCATATTGGAGCAATTAGACAGAATTCGAAAAAGAAAGAGCTTGAACCAATTCAAGCAAGCCCGGGATCAAATTGTTATATGGAGCTTCATGAGAAGAGATATGTGAAAAGCACTGTTAAGCCAAGGGCTAGTTCGAAAAACATATTGGAAGAGGAAATGTTGAAGAAGATTGCGAAAGTAAGGCACAAGACAAGGAGGAGGAATGATGATGAAAGTTCCTTGGACTTGAGATTCATGTCTACAACCGTACATGGGAAAACGTTCTCTGCTTTGATAGACACGGGGGCTACCCATAGCTTCCTAAGTCGAAAGGCAGCTTCATCTCTTAGAAAGAGGAAGGCTAGCATCGAGAAAGAGTTGAGTGCTTTCAAGGCAGTCAACTCGAGGATAAAAGTAGCATGACTGGTGTCATGAAAAGCACACATGTGAGAGTAGGGTCATGGTTTGGAAAGATAGATTTAAGAGTCATTGACATGGATGATCATTCTATGATGGACCACACCAATGATGGACCGAGACATTCTCTTAATTCTTGTGATCAATCTTAAACTATTTTATGAAAGATAGATAAACCATTTAAATATTTAGCTCAAACTCTTGTAGTAAACACCATACCTCAAGTCTCTCTTGCTCTCCAATATTATTAGGTTTAATTATTATAACACAAAAATCATTCTACATTGTCAATAATTTTTTTGCGCTTACATTGAAATCAATGAACACTATTAATCCAATGACTTTACAAGTAATGTACCATCATACATGCAATTATATCAAATCAGAAATCAACATATACTACATAATGAAATCAATGCGGATTTTTTTGTTACAAGTAACATTTCAATTTACCACGTGCAAATGTAGGTTCACATTCTATCATTCATGTAGTTTTAAAAACTTCAGATACCATTAGAATTATAATTCAACTATCCAACAAAAACATTTAACATTAAATATCACATTCCATGCCAATTATAATTCAACTATCCAACAAAAATATTTAACATTAAATATCAAATGTCAAATGTAATTCAATGACAACATTACTTCACATTCACATGCCAAAAGTACTAAAACCATCCAAAGAAAATTGAAATCAATGAACAAGTTATTAATCCAATGACTTTACAAGTAATGTACCATCATATGTATGCAATTATATCAAATCAGAAATCAACATACACTGTAATGAAATCAATGGGGATTGTCTTGTTACAAGTAACATTTCAATTTACCACATGTGCAAATGTAGGTTCACATTCCATCATTCATGTAGTTTTAAAAACTTCAAATGCCATGCTAATTATAATTCAACTATCTAACAAAAACATTTAACATTAAATATCACATGCCATGCCAATTATAATTCAACTATCTAACAAAAACATTTAACATTAAATATCACATTCCATGCCAATTATAATTCAACTATCCAACAAAAACATTTAACATATGTCCAAAAATATGTCCAAAAAACATTGTAATAAAATATGTCCAAAAATTGTAAATCTCACTCAAGTATCAAACTGTATCAAGTTTAACAAATTTTAAAACCATCTAAATTTTGAAATAAAATCAAATCTACTGTATATCTTGTCCATCAAATGGAAGACCTAGCCTCTGGGTCTCGATTAGCTCGCTATCTTGTAAAGGGAAAACCTACATACACAATGCACATGTACTTGAACATTAAAATTTGAAGTTTTAAAAACGAATGAGAATATATATATCTAGAACTTCATGTAAAAAACAAAATATAACAAAAAAATCACGCAATACCTCGTAAGGTTGCCTCTCCATTTGATGGACAGGATCTGCCATAGAAACATCTCCAGTGGTAACCTGTACAATATACATGTACAGTTAAATATAAATATATATATATATACATAAATAATTTATATAAATTAAAAATTTTCAAATGAAAATGCACGTCTACATATATAAACTTATTTGAACAATAATATTAAAAAAAAGAACTAAAGACAACTTCTTCAAATGCTGTGGATGTTCCTATCTCCGTCGCTAAAGTCCTCGGATTAAAAAAATCTTCTATACGAACCTAAATTCAAAAATTTTAAATAACTCAAAATATAGATCTCTCTCTATATATCTCAATTTTTAATGGAACTTTTTGAGGTAACATAAATTTTGAACTTGTGAAAAATTTTCCATACTTGTACATCTCCCAATGAAGTAGAAGGTATATCTCCTAAAGAAGAAGAAGGTACCGGCATCCCAAAAACATCAGACGGAATCGGTACCTGTTAAAACATTTTATCGAATTATATATATACATACATGTACATGGTGGCAACAATTATTTATTTTAGAGTCACTTAAAAAACACTAACATACATGTGCCAACATATCATGATGGCCAGACCCAGCTGCATCGTTTGAGCCAGAGGTCCCGAATGTAATATTAACATTTTCATCACGCATCATGCCTGAGAACTGCAAATACCATGTTTTAACATATAATCATACATTTTTGTTAGATTAATGTACACATACAAATAAATGTATACATGTGTACATACACATGTATTTATTACAAATTGTACACGTATATGTAAATATAATTTCAAACCCTAAAGTCACTAACACATACCGTTCTGATGCCCTCTTCCTCATGAAAAATTAGGTCTTGCGGACCATTGCGACAATTTATTGCGTATGTTCGGAGATCTTCAACATTCATGTTGTAAATCTCCTCATCTGTATGATAAACAAAATTGGCACGTGCATGTTCACGTGCTCTTAGTCTATTTAAGCCAATATTGACTCCACTCAATCCGCTATGAACATTTTCGATCATAACATCTCTTGCTTCACGACTTATTTGAGAAGTCGCATCCATCTCTGATCGCAGGGTTTCGACTTGAGACGGTCGACTCACCAATGGCGGCTCAGGGCGAGGCAACTCCACATCTCGCTTAGCGCCCTTACGTTGATATAATCGACCTCTCCCCGGGCCAAAAAATTCTGAAGGAAGATCATTGTAGTCGGGTTTCATACCCAAAAAAATTCTGCATAAAACATTTGTGCAAAATAAAGAGGAACCTCATCGTTCCATGGAAGCCTTCCAAAGGCCGCAAGATGTCGACTATACAAATATTTTGCTTTGTCTGGGTGCTTGAAATACTGCACCTTCAACATCTTTCTTTTTAGCCCTTCCTTATAATTAAACATTGACTTAGCATCATTTCTTGAAACTCTTTTTTTTATGTCCTGCCATTTATCAGGACCTATCACTGTTTCTCCTCTCTTTCTCATCACTTCTACAAACGAATCAGTGGTTGGCCCCAAATCTTTGTACACTTTTACCATTTCACTCAATGAATGTGTAACTATCTCTAGGCTCTGTCTACTCTCAGCAGGTAGAGTCAAATCCTGGAGATCTCTCTGCAATTTTGCATAAAGGCTTTGACACCTTTGTAAGGTGCATTCCGCCATGTTTGTTTCCCATGGTATATCAGTAATCTCAGCCGGATAAGTTGTGCTAGGTTGACAGCCTTCTTCTTCAATGTAGCGCGCTGCCCTGCGTCTTTTTTGACCACTGGCTCGAACATTTTCAGCCTCTGCATCAATATATATAAAATTTCATATATTAGAAAAAACACGTGTAAAAAAGTTGTAAAAATTTAATGAAAAAATATTGAAATTGATGGCAACCTTGATGTTGTTGGTTAACATCATCTCCAACATGACCCTGCTGAGAACCAGCCCCAGAATGATGCTGCTGAGAACCAGACCCATAGTGACCCTGTTGAGAACCAGCAGCCGTTGATTGCTGGCCTTCGGGGGAATAAATATCACCCCCTTCCGGCACCCTGCTACCTCGACCGGTTGAACCTTGGCCACGCTCCATTGATGGAGTAGAAAGCCTTCTCCTCTTGCCTCCTAAAAATTAAAATATGAAACTTATTAACAACTAATTTCACTCACAAAGTTAATAAAAAAATCAATTCCATACGTACACACATGTATGGAGATTTAAAATTATATTTAAATATCGTGAACATCCTCCAATCCCTGAGCCTCCATATGGGATTCGGCCGATCTTCGTCTTTCATCCTCCATGATATATATCTATTGGTCGACATTCACAAAATAGATTTCAAAAAATCAATACCTCGAAGTAAAATCCAGTTTGGGGCTGTTAAATCCAGTATGTTCTATATTTCTTACATTTCTACCCTCCTATTTTTCTTTCCAACCAAGGTTTATAAAATAACATGAGAAGCAACATGAGACTTAGAACAATCATTTTCATTATCTATATGGAAGGCAAGAATGATTATATCCCCTTGAGCTCAAGGGTATGTAGTTTGTCAATTTTTATCATATATTTTTTGGCAAGTGTAAATGTTTTTTTTATCTATAGTACAAGTCATGAGTTCCCCAATTTTACCTTAGGTAAAGCATGATTCTAGGATTACTAAAATTTGTACTTGGTTTTTTAAGAATATATCAAATAAAGTTTTTGAGGAGCAAATATGGCTTGTTCCTTAGAATTTGGCACTTTGAATTTCCTTACCCATATTTCTTGTTAATGATTATAACCTTAAAATGGCTAATATTGGTTTGTCATCATCATCTAAAAATGACTTGGCACATGAAAATTTACCATGTCCATCATCATCACTTCACACCATCTCATACATGACCCCTTCTACATATTATATGCATGAATTTTTGAAATGTCATTCTCTCTACCTATCCCATGAATGGATTGTGACAACAGGTGAATAAAATACAATTTATAAGCAGAAGATAGTTTCTAGCTTGTCCTCCTCCATCCGCCCCATAGCTAGTGATTTCTCAATTTTCCACTTCCAACTTTCTATTCTCGAAATTCATTAGGAGCTAATTTTATCGATAGCCACACCACTATACATATAATTATCATATACACTACTACATTAATGAACTCTACGTTGTTTGTTATTGTAAAGTCCAATAACAAACAATGTTAATTGAGTTTAGTAGTGTATATAACAATTTCTTTGACTTCCAAGTGTGTTGTGACTATTAGTAGAATTAACTACCAAAATAAATTTCCAAAATAAAATGTTGGAAGAAAAAAAATAGGCAATCACTGGATATGGAGTGCGTGGAGGAAGACAAACTTATACTGATCCCTTCCTTATCAAATTTCCTTTATTCACCTAATGTCACAATCAATCATGGTCTAGATAGAAGAGATGACCTACCATAAATTCAATCATATAATGTGTAGAAGGGTCATCTGTAGATGGTGTGAAACGATGATTACAAACATGATAATTTTTCATCTACTAGGTCATTTTGAGATGATGATTACAAACCAGTGCTAGCCCATTAAAGGTTATAATCATTAGTGCCTAATGTGGGGTGGACAATTTAAATAAATTTCGTATCAAAGTACAATTTAGCTCATTTTAGTCAAGGTTAGTTAGAAGAATTAGCTATTGGTTTCTACCTTCAATTTCCTCTGAAAATGAATGTGTACGTGCTTTTGAGAGACATTAGAGACATTAGAGGAACAAGGTCCAAATTTTTGATGAAAATGTGCTATGAAAGTAAAGGGTTTTAAAGGCAAGCATGTACAAGGCATAGTTGAGCCAAATGTTCTTTAAGAAGGGCATAGTTGAGCCAAATGTTCTTTAAGAAGGGCCTAATTATTTGGGTCTTGGTTATGGAAAACATGGAAAATGCTCCAAAGCCAAGGAGGCTTGTGAGGTTTGTGTTCATGATGAATGGAACATGTACATAGTTTACCTTAAAGTTGTTGTGTTTTACGGATATTAAAATGAAGAAATTCTATTTAGATCCATTCCAGAGATTGACTGCATGGGCATTTACTAGATATGTCACCTTTCATAAAAGATGAGATCCAGAGGCTACCTGGCCCTTTACAGACTCTGCCTATAGAACTTGTAGAAGTAAACACTAGAGGCATTAAAAATATCAAAGAACGTTTTCATGCTCAGACATGGGAATGTGTCTTTCCCTACGCAAAAAAATAGTTCTTAAGGTAGTTAATCTTCATAGACAGGTCATCAAGCAAGTCAATGTGATCATCCCTCCTTCCCTCCCTTCTAAAATAATTGTGTTTTGCGGGTCAGAAAGCCAAAATATGGAGACAATTATCACCAAATCCAACGTACGATTATGCATGATGGAGAATATCTAGCGCTTTCCCTTGTTAAATATATTAACAAGGGAAAGCGCTAGAGATTCTCCATCATGCATAATCGTACGTTGATGCTTATAGAGTGAAAAAACTAAAAGAATCAACTTGTAGGGTCATTTTAATGGGGGGTGGAGAATTCAAGTCTTTGCAAATTCAAAGTATGGTGCATGTTGCATGAAGCAAGATGTTGAAAGTAGAGTTATGTTAGACACACTTAAATGCAACAAATATGGAAATTTGTACATGAGCTCTATTATTTGACTTAAGAGTCAGTGGTTTGAAAAGGCATGTTTTGTCAACTTGTGTTTGGTTAATGGTTTTGTACACCAATATGTAAGAGTAGATGGACATATTCACATGATGTGAATTTTTTTTTTCTTTGAAGGAGAAAAATGATGTGCTTTCAATTTGATGGTTTTGTTTGTGACAAGACGTCACAAGATTTTGCGAAGGTCCACTCTTTAGCGAGAGCCTCATGATTACAACCTATCCGTGAGAATCAAATGGGAGTGCATCCTTATTATGAAAACAAGTAGGATTCTAAGCTACCTAGGACTCAAACCATCATTTTTAAATTTGAAATATAATGGTGTTGTTTCAATGCTTGAATCCACAACCCTACCACATGAAATCAATAATCTAATTACACATGAAATAAATAGTTATTTTCTCCAAAATTAAAAATATAACTAAAAACTAAATTCAACATAGTTGAAAGAAAAAGAAGCGCCATTGAAATGGTTTGCTAACAAATGGTTAGATTTCTTATCCAATTAAGGCCTAGCATGTATTTTGATGTTTCATTAATTTCTTTGCAAATTCAAAGTATCCAGTGCATGTTGCATGAAGCAAGATGTTGAAAGTACATGAGCTCTATTATTTTTCTTCAGAGTCAGTGGTTTGAAGAGGCATGTTTTGTCAACTTGTGTTTGGTTGATGGTTTTGTACGCCAATATGTAAGAGTACATGGACATATTCACATGATGTGAATTTTTTTTTTCTTTGAAGGAGAAAAATGATGTGTTTTCAATTTGATGGTTTTGTTTATGACAAGACGTCACAAGATTTTGTGAAGGTCCACTCTTGAGCGAGAGCCTCATGATTACAACCTATCCGTGAGAATCAAATGGGATTGCATCCTTATTTTGAAGGAGAAATTTCAATAGGCTTTAGGAAATTTAATTTCAAGTCATTTAATTTCACTAGAAATAATTCAGAGGTACATGAAATGAATAGTATTTAGGAAGAACAATAGTCCCTCATGGAATATGAAGAAAGTAGCCACTTCATTTTGTATATGTGCATGCTTTGAGTTACTCCTCAAAAAATTTCAAAACATGTGTATTTATTACTCTACCCATCCCGATTTTCATAGGATCCATAGCACATACATTTCTATATGCCCTAGTTGTTGTAAGGCCTAATTATTTCATCACTTTCAAAGGAATTACATCAGTTGTTTCTCCTAAATCTAGCATATAGTTGTGTAATAATATTTTATTTATTAGTAGGAATATATGAAAATTTTTATGAATTACATTTTTATTCCCTTGATTCATCTTTTATAACTTTATAGGATAATCCTCAAAAGTAGGGTCATCTACTTCATCAAATTTTAAGAACTTCTTAACCTTATATATCTTTATTTCATATTTTCATAACTTCCACAAATGGGATAGAAACAAGATATTTTCCAAGTGTTGAAGTAAACCAACATTAATTTCATTGTACACTCTTTATATAGGTATGGTTGAATGTTGTACATATGGTACATAGATCAATTTGTTGTTTTCATTGTTTACTCTTAAAAATTATTTGAAGTGGGAGCGAAGAGTTGGTTTCTTCCTAGGTTGGCTTACATTTCCTTTAATATGTGATCCATCCCTTTCTCTAATTCATATTTTTATCTCTTCTATTAATTATGTTATTCTTTCTATGTATTGTTAGTACTAGGGGGTGAAATAATTTCTTATCATTTTCTAAGTGGTGAGGTCGTTTGAATCTCCAATAGTTGTGTTGGTGTGGTGGGAACCATGCTAGGAGTTGGGTATTCCATTTATATGGTCAAGGTACTTAGTGTATGAGGAGCATCCAAAATTAGGCGGATTGGGATCTTGATGAGGGGGATATGTCACTTGATGCATGCAGTGATGATGGTATTTGATGAGTAAAGGACACATATAGATGAGATGAGTGTCTTTAACATAGAGCACTCAAGGGCATGGCATATACTAATTAGCCGAGTTCGTGACATAATAAATGGTGGAAGAGCAATCATCAACATATGAGGTTGGTGTAAGTGGTGGTGCTACTATTGAGGCAAGATGTATGGTGACCAACACATCTTGATATCGTCGGAGATTGAGACAATGTTGTGTATAATGTTTGTGTTTCACATAAATATACAAGAGGTCGTTGGTTCTTAAACCCTTATTACGTGATGAGGTGGCAACATCACATGATGGAGTGGGGAGAAATGGGGGTGCTTAAGGGGTATGAAGGATACCTTTCAACTCATGAAGCATGGGGCATGAATTGGTGGGATGACCTAATGTGTCTCAAAGGGCACACAGGGGACTAACCTTTGGGGTATTTTTGGTTGAAGGTTCTTTCTAAAATAAAAATTATAAATAACTATGGAACCTGGGTTACACTTTTGTGAGAATTGCAGGTTGAAATTTTTTTTCGGAGCTAGTTCGTGAATTCGTGAATTCTTATTTTAAGATGGTAGAACTTAAGTCTCAATTGTAATTGGATTCTTTCTAAAGTGTAATTCCAAGCTCATTAAGCATACTAGGTGACCAAATTTTTAAAGTAACTTGAGATTCACAACAAGAGATACACAACATGCACCACAATGTACACAATGTGCCCTTGTAGATAAGGATTTAGACAAATATACTTCAACAAGGATGGAATCAACCTTGAAAAAGAATGATATAATGGAAGCAATATATCAATACTAGTGTCCTTTTTCATTCCTTAATAGCTATGATGACCAAAAACTTGAAATGCTAGAGATTTTCGCACTTGAGTATGGAATGGACCAAAAAATTATTGACCGCAATTGTTTGGTGACCTTCAACTTTATGGAAAATGTAGGACTACAGGGAAGTTCTATTTGCACATGAAAGATGTAATTTCATTCCAATTACCGATAAATAATATGTTTTATTTCTGAAATTAAAAAAATAAAAATAATATATATATATATATATATATATATTATATATATCTATCTATATATATATATATATATATAATATATATAATATATATATATATATATATATATATGTACAATGAATGACCATAAGGTTGGTCAATAGGATTCAAAAGTATTATACAATTTTGATACAAAAATGTAATTTCTTCATATTTAAAATAGACTTTTGAATACATAAATAAATTAAGCATCTGAAAAAAGGTCAATAGGATTCAAAAGTATTATACAATTTTGATACAAAATTGTAATTTCTTCATATTTAAAATAGACTTTTGAATACATAAATAAATTAAGCATCTGAAAAAACCTTGAAGACACTCAAATTTTACAAATTAAAAAGTTAAATCTATAATTCTTAAAATTCTTAAAAAAAAATTAAAAAAAACATTGATTTATGGTTACATATCCTCTTAAAACATATACAACAAATTTTCTTCCATTGAATCAACACTAACTGTATGAAACCACAAAAACAGTTTTCTTCCATTGAATCAACACTAACTGTATGAAACCACAAAAACAGTATGCCTCTTAAAACATATACAACAAATTTTCTTCCATTGAATCAACACTAACTGTATGAAACCACAAAAACAGTATGCCTGTATTGAAGTCATATTGAAATCATAATAAAAACACTAAGCATTCATCCAAGTATAATTCAGAAATAAAAAAAAAGAAAAACAACCCATTCAACACTAACTGTATGAAACCACAAAAACAGTAGGGCCGTATTGAAGTCACATTGAAGTCATAATAAAAACACTAAGCATTCATCCAAGTATAATTCAGAAACCAAAAAAAAAAAAAAAAACAGCCCATTGTTCAGAAATAAAAAAGAAACAGTCCTGAATATTGAAATTTTATGGCAATCTGATATGTCCTTTTTCCCTGATAATATTCTGTCAAAATTTGAGTTCTGTAGAGGAAATTTATATTCTGTCAAAATTTGAGTTCTGTAGAGGAAATAGAGGATGGAATATTAAATACAGCCCATTGTTCAGAAATAAAAAAGAAAGACAGTTGCCGGTTACTTTCAGAACTAAAGTTACTAGAACTACAAATGGTGTTGCCAGTGTACACGATTTTTTTTTTCAACAGAAGAAAAAACGTTGTTTAGATATTAAATCATTGGCAAAACAGTCCATACAGAAACCATGTGCGGCTGAGGGGGAAGATAGCCAGTCTCGACAGGAGAGAGGAATTCCCGATCAGGCAGAGAAAAAAAGAGCATCAGAAAAAGGATCCTCATCAGCCAATTCGTGAAACCATAGGCTCACCACAGCATACAGTGCCCAGCAAATAATACTGGCACCCAGGCGAAGTAGGATGAAAAAAAATAAACATAGAACGGTAAAAAAAATAAGAAAGGTAACACTACCGACCTCTATGCTGTAACAGCGCAATAAAGATACCAGGAGCACTACACGATGAGTGTAAAGTGGTATAGCGCAAGGGATGCAGACAAAACCAGTGCGCAGTAGCCAATATGACAGAGCAAGAAATATATGCAGACATGCATCAAGAGCAAACAAATACAGAGCAGGTGAAGAGCACCAAAACATTTACATAAAATAAAGAGATAGCCCAACGAGCCTACAATGGGAAAGAGAAGGAGGTCTCGGCTCTGTTTCCGCTGATATATGTGACTGAGATATAACCAGTGTACAGATTTTAACGATTTTCCACGTCAAAAATGTGTTTAAATAGACTTACCCGATGACCGAAGAGCGCGACCGTGGCAAACACGAGGAGCTGCGATGACGAGGTGAACCAGAACTCCAGAACGACGAACTCCAGCACGGCGACGAGGTGCGACAACACTCCAGCACGGCGACGAGGTGCGATAGTGACAGACAAAACGCGGGAAGAATAAAATGATTACATTCGCGGGCGATTTATTTATAGAAAATAGTTCGGCCGAACTATTTTAAATGTAAAAGTTCGGCTGAACTATTAGTTCGGCCGAACTTTAGTTGCCGGTTTTCCAAACTCCGGCAAAAATTCTGTTTGCCCGCGCCGTCAGTAAACCGTCAGTCTAAACGGAATCACGAGTTCGGCCGAACTGTAAAAACAAGTTCGGCCGAACTATTAAATAGTTCGGCCGAACTCTATAAAATGTTCGGCTGAACTATTGCCGAAAAAAAATTTCAACCCGCAATTCTCACAAAAGTGTAACCCAGGTTCACGTTTCTGCCCAATACTGGACACAATACTTAGGCGTAATGCACAATACCATGTCATCATGTTTGTGTGAGTCATTAAATTTTTTCTTGAGCAAGATATGTGGTCCACCGTGAAAATTTGAGCATTCTAGAACTAAGGCAGATTAATAAAGCATTTCATGCTCACCTCTCTGCCTTAGTCACATCTCTTCTTTAGTTTCACATTCAGATTATAAGTTCATTTAGGGTATCAACATGTATTACGCATCCATACAAATAGGACATATTATGGAATCCATACATTTAGGGCTTGCTTGAAAAATTGTTAGGGCTTGAAATCATATTCCAATAATGTTAGGATCATGCTCAGGAATTTTTCAACAATGCTAGGGTTTTTTGATGCTAGGGCCATGCTTAGGTACCCATCAGGTGTTCATAAATTTTGCTCAAAATTCAAATTTATAGAATTAGGTTGAAACTAGGATGGTTGCGTATATCTCGTCTTCTTGATTCCAACGCCGTGAATGGTTCGAAAAACCGATGTCCTATGAGGGAGATATTGTGTTCTGATCAAATTGCCAAACGGGTAAATTTTGCGACAGTTTGTCCAGGGTTGACTAGGATGCCCAGTCAGCAAGGTGGAGGTACAGTAAAAAAAAAGAATATTTTGAAGAATATTCCTTTCTTTGGGCTAATCATGGGTTGACATGTGTCACACTACTATTCGTTGAATGGGTTTTCAGAGGGAAAATCATATGGTGCCAGGTGGCCAGCATTGAGGCCACCACGTGTCCCTGAAGTGGTAATCTAAAATTATTGAGGGTCCATAGGAATCGAACCCCAGACCACTGGCATGACACGCACAGGTCTCCACCGCCCGAGATACATGTAGTTCTTAACTACAATGAGATTCGGGTTATATTTGATATGTGTTTCAAATCACGTTTGGGGTTAGAACCATCGTCAGTCCCAACCCACCAGTGGTTCCGTTTGAATAGTCACATGGCATATGTTATAGTGACAAACATTATGCAGTTATTAAACCTGACAGCAATGAAACTGTAACGTTAAAAATTTTCCCCCACATATGTCACATGGTGATGTTACAGTGTACGGTTAATGCAATGGTCAACACTAACCAATAGAACTCAACCCATAGTCTAAAATTTCAACTGCAGGTTTAATGCGAGTTCTACTCTGACAGTTCCACTAACCTTTATGAAGACGGTGGTTTGGGGTGCATGTGCCCAACCATCCAACCGTAAAGTTTAATGTGACAATTATTTCTGGCAGAACTTTGGAGGGCACATTTTTTATGGCGGAAATCACTAATTCAACTCCAGATAAGTGGAGTCCTCCACTTTTAGTGGAGTCTTTCTAGGTGTAACTGGGAAAAAGAGTAGGAGACTCAATTTTCACCCATTCAAAGTCAATGAAGATTAAGTTTTGAATAATTTGAGCATTCTGGAGCCATTGGTGCAGAGAAAATAACCATTAGATCACTGTAACTACATGTATTTGCTAAATTTTGAGCATAATGAAAGATGGGCATGCCATTGGGAGTTGGACCAGCAGAGGTAGCCCAGGAAGGGTGAATTGCTTCATCATGCCTGCTGTGTAAATTATATGTGGTGATTTATTTCTCTGTTTTGAGTTGTTTTTCAATGTTATTTAAGCTTTTTTTATGCTTATAATTCACTAAAAATCATCTACATTTCATGGGAAAACACCTCAATACTTAGGAAAACTAATGAGACAAGTACGCACATGTTTATAAACTGAAAATACACTTAGCACAAAAAAAATAATACAGTCGTATAATATCATATTGGTATTAGAGCTAGAGTTTATTCTCTTTTGTTGTTTTATGCAAAAAATTGTTTAACTGTTTACAAGTTTTTAGATGCTTACTAGGCTCAAGCTCAAAAGAGAAGGAAAATTGGTGGAAGAAAAATGGTCTCAAGAAGAGCCAAATAAAAGGAGAGAAAGATTGCAACAATCTCCACCACCTAGTTCACTCAGAAATAAGTGCAGAAGTTCCCTTAAGTATGCCTCATGAGGAAGGAGAAATCCATGAAGAAGTTCATCCTAAGGAGGAAGAAAGAGTGTTCAGGAAAGCATTTCTTGACATGACTGATATGGTTAGAATTCTTTATCAAGAAAGGAATGAGATATTGAGTGAAGTGATAAATAGTGAAGGCTACTCCAAAGAGGAGTGAAAGAGTGTTCGTGAAAGAATTCCTTGACATGACCGAGTTGCTAGAATCCTTTATCAAGAAAGGAAATGAGATATTGAAAGGAGAAGGATCTAAACTCTACAAGGAAGGATAAATCCATGAAGAAGTTGATCCAAAGAGGAAGAAAGTGTGTTTAGGAAAGCATTCCTTGACATGACTGAGATGGTTAGAATCCTTTATCAAGAAAGGAATGAGAGACTGGAAGGAGAAGGATCTAAACTTCACAAGGGAGGACATGGATCTTCAGGAGGTCACAATGATGAAGATAATTCAAAGAAGGGAAATGGAGGAAATGGAGGAAATGGAGAGCCATCATCCTCACCCTCATCATCATCATCCTCTACTTTTTCAGTACATTAGCCACACAAGTCAAAGAATAGTGGTAAAAAATTCATTTTTTTTTAAATTATGTTAAGTTTGAATTGTCATGTTTAATGTTGAAGCTGGATGCAAAAAATCTTTGAAAATTGAGGTCTATTTGAGAATCCGTAACCTCAAGATGATGATACCAAAATTCAATTAGCTTCATTGAGAATGGAAGGTGAAACACTTGTTTGTACAACACAAAAGAGGAGATCAAAAAAAATGGTAAGATTTTTCTATCATGGTCGTATCTTCATTACCGATATAAAACAACAATTTTATCAAGTAACTCATATGCAATGGCATAATGAATTGGAAGAACTTTAGGTAATTGAAGGGACAAAATGTGCAAGAATACACTAAAGGAATTTAGGAGAATACAAACATCTCTCTTATTAGGGGTAGATTTTCATAGCCAAGATACTTTGTCAAGTATATAGGAGGCTTACGTAGCTACCTAAAACATACTATTCTCATGTTTAACCCCACCAGTCTAGATGAAGTATGTATTGAGGCCACACATCTAGAAGGTAGAGGGAAGAACATTTTTGAAGAGGGTAGAAAGAAACCTTTTAAGGGTAAAGTCAAAGAGAAGACCTCGAAAGTTAAAAACAAAAAGAATGCATCTGTTAAGAAAGAGGGAGAAAAAGTGGTTTGTAAAAATTGTTCAAAAGAAGGCCATGATGAAACTCATTGTTGGAAATTACATCCTGAATGAGGCCCAAGAAACCCAATAACAGAGGGAAACAGAAAACTGCTACTACAACTTCACATGATTTAGCAGATGATTTAGGTGATGAATCTAAGATTAAATCCATGGGATTGAAGAACATTAAGGGAAAAGAAATTGAAACTAAACCTAGTACTAGTACATCAAACTATCACATACATACTCCAAATGAAGAAGAAAGAACAAGGTTGACACAAGGTTGAAAATGGTTGAAAATAAAATTCGATATCTGAATACTTGGTCAAGAAGCTTAACCTTGAGACCATACCACATCCAAAGCCATGTCCATTGTGTTCGATTTGCAAGGATGCAAATTTGCAAGTTTCAAAGAAATGTATATTGCGGTTTGCAATCACTGCAAAGTTTGTTGACATAGCTGAATTAGATGTGGTTTCGCATAACATAGTAAGTATTGTGTTGGAGAGTCCTTACTTGTATGACATTAAAGCGATCTTCCATCACCATGAGAACAAATATAATTTATTAAAAGATGGAAAGGAATTCATTGTTAGAGCACATCATGAAGACAAACATTGCTATGGTAAATGTTGGACATGTAAAGAGGCTGGTAAATTCAAGTAAGAATTTTGTTCTTCTTATGATTAAGCCTAAAGCTGATGTTAATCATAAATAATTTGAGGGATGTGATCCTAAGTTGAAATCAGATTTATATGATGTAGTTAATGCACATCATGAGATGTTTTAGGAGCCAACGAGATTTCCTCCAAAAAGAGAGATTCAACACATAGATTCAACAAAGAATCCCTGTTCTCTACCAAACATCGCATGTATCATGATCTTGATAGTGGAGAATGCTGTAGAAATAAAGAAGCAAATAAAAATGATGTTGGATAAAGGAATCATAATTCCAAGCACCTCACCATGTGGTTCACCCATAGTCTTGATACCAAAGAAAGATGGGACTTGGAGCATGTGTGTAGATTTTCAAGCTTTAAACAAGATTACGGTAAAGAATCGTTACCCACTCCCAAGAATAGATTATTTTCTTGATCAGAAGAAAGAAGAAAATTTTTTCACTAAGTTATATTTACGAAGTGGATATCATCAAGTAAGAATTGCAGACAGTGATATATGGAAAACTACATTCAAAACCAAACAAGGACTCTTTGAGTGACTAGTTATGCCATTTGGTTTGTGTAATGCACCGAAAACTTTCATGCGTGTTATGGATAATATTTTGCGTCCATTCCTTGATTACTTTGTGATTTTATACTTAGATGAAATATTTATTTTTAGCAAGACAAGAGAATAACACGTCTTTCATGTGAATAGAGTGCTTGATATTTTGAAGAAGGAGAAATTGTTTCGTAAGATGTCAAAGTGTGAGTTGGGAAAGACTTCTTTGGGCTATTTGGGACATATTGTAGGAGGATGAGAGTTGAGAATTGATCCTTCTAAAGTGGAAGCCATTGTGAATTTTCCCACACCCAAAATAGTAACCAAGGTAAGAAGTTTCTTAGGTGAAACTCAATATTGGAGAAAGTTTATTACTAAATTTTCTTCCATCGTAGCTCCTATGCATGTAGTGACAAGTGTGAAGAAATGATTCCAATGGGGAGGCAAAAAAAAACAAGCTTTCGAAGCTTTAAAAGACAATATTAGTTCAGCTCCAGTCCTTGCATTACCAAATTTGATTAGGAGTTCATAAATTTTGCTCAAAATTCAAAGTTACAGGATTGGGTTGAAACAAAGATGGTTGCGTAGAACTCGTATTCATGATTCTGTTGCCGTGAATGGTTCGAAAAACCGATGTCATATGAGGGAGATATCACGTTATGATAAAAAATACCAACAGGTATGATGCACAATAATCAAAGGAATTATTCTAAGGAATATTTCTTCCTCAGAGCCAACTACAGGATGACAAGTGGTGAAATTATATTGGTCAGTTGGTTGTACAGGTTTTAGAGATGGAAAATCATAAGGTGACACATGGCCAGCCTTGAGGCTACCACGTGTCCCTGTAGTGGTGTAGTAAAATTTTGGTGAGGTCCATAGGGCTCAACTCAGCAACCTTCCTACGGGCACACAGACAGGTTAGCACTCGCTCTACACAATGTTTCTTAACTATGATAGTCATCGACTTATATTTATAGTTCAATACAAATGGAGTTAGGGGTTGGAGCCGCTGATGGTCCAACCCACCAACGGTTACGTTCGTGGTGATCACATGCAAACATTAAATTTTAACCTCCAAAAACTCCATCTAACGGTTATGTTAACCACCCGCCAGCCTATCTGCAATGCTATCACATGCCATGTTGTTAAACGGTTAAACCCTCTACGCGGTCTTTGTAAACTCCAACTGCAACTACAGTTCCAAAGTTTTCCACCACAGTTTATGCCTTGGTTCCACTGATGGTTGTGGCCACCATGTGGTTTGGGGTTGGCATGTGGCCACCCCAACCATTAACCTTAAACACCACGGTTTATTTGGAGAAATTTTGGAGCACGCCTATTTTTGGGTATATTTCACTAAATCAACTCCATTTAAGTGGAGTTCTCCACTTTTAGTGGAGATTTTCTAGGTGTAACTGGGAAAAAGAGTAGGAGACTCAATTTTCACCCATTCAGAGTAAATGAAGAGTCATTTTTGACTAATTAGAGAATTTTGGAGCCATTGGTGTAGAGAAAACAACCATTAGAGGCTTGTAACTACATGTATTTAAAAAAAAAATTGAGCATAGTGAAATATGGACATGTCATTGGGAGATGGACCAGCAGATGTAGCCCAGGAGGGGTGAAATGCTTCATCGTGCGTGCTGTGTAAATTATTTGTGGTGACTTATTTATTTGTTTTGCACTATTGTTCAGTATTATTTGTGCTAATTTTGTGTTTCTAATTCATCTAAAATCATCTAAATTTCATGGCTAAAATCCTCAATCCTTAAGCAAACTAATGAGACAAGTATGCACACATTTATAAACTCGAAAAGACACTTACACAAAAAAACTAATGGCTGGGCCGTATAATATCGATTGGTATCGTAGCCAGAGTTTATTCTCTTCTTTTTTTTTTAGTGAAAATAATTTGCTTAATTGTTTGCAAGGTTCTACATGTCATTTAGGCTCAAGCCGAAAAGAGGAGCAGACAATCGGTGGGAGTAGAAGGGTCAAAATTAAGAGCCAAAGAAAAGGAGAGCACACCTATTGGTTCATCTCTGAAGTGTCTATCTCCAGGAAATATGGAGATGGTGATGTATGAAGAATTGTCTTCAACCCAAAGAAATGGAAGGCTGGGAATCGAATTGAAAATTTATTCCAAACTTAACGGAATATTGCAAAAAGTAGTATTTGTCCCTCGGCCTAGTAAAAAGATGATAGAATTCGTCGTGTTGTGTGGCAGCAATACACTACTTGTGCAACAACATTCATCGCAGATTGAAGTGGTAAAGATGTGCGATGAAAACCCTGATTCAATAAACATCAGAAATACAAATATTCGTGCAGCCTATGAGCCTTACTATTTGCATAAAAGAGCACAGTTTATCTGCTACACGGAATTGAAAACAATTCACGTTTGTAATATAGATGGCGAGATTTTGGTGACACTAGAAGACCACCCACTTGTAGAGGATCCAGATTTGATGGGGCATTCATATATTTCTAATTCACAGGATGTTCTCATTTCTCTTTGCCGCCGCTGGTTACGTGCACCATCGGGAGAGCGCTGGATATTCAGTGTGAATATTAGCAGCATCGTTACAGGGGAATGCTTGGCAAAGATCACTTCAGAAGATCCAAATTCTTCTAAAATCAGAAAGGCGGTATTGACAGGTGCAGTGACTGCATTTGGGTACGATGAAAGGACTCACCAGATTTTTACTGGAAATGGAAGAGGATTTTGTGGCGTTTGGTCCAACAAATTCCACAATGATGCAGGAGACGTGAGCAGCTACAGGTAGAGAACGATCCAGAAGAAGACTAGGCACAATTTTCATGCTATTATTTTATATTTCAGTTTTATGTTTTGAAGTTTATTGGTCGTATTGGAATTCCAAGTTTGATTCGTGATTTACGCACAAATTGAATGTGCTGGAACCATTTATATATTCGAAAAAATGATTTTAATAAACCAACAAAAAACTTTTTAACAATACTTTAAACTTCTTTAACAATACTACATATTACATATAAGGTGTATTCTAACTTATAGTCTAACTGATTTTTTTTAAAGGTGTATTCTAATTTATATACGAAATGACATTTTTCATGACCAATTTTCTTGCGTAGATTTTTATAAATTTGAGTTTAAATTGTAGATTTTTATAAATTTGAGTTTAAATTGTTTAATCTGCATAATTCTAGTGCCTCAAGGGTTTTTTAGGGTGATGAATCCATTTATACATTCAAAAGTGTATTTTAAACAACAGCAAAAATCTTGAAATTGTATTATGGCATTTTGGTGAATTTGTCTATAAGTTAGACTACAGATGTATCATGAAGTGTTCTGATGATGTTTATCATGAATTGATGCATATATACACATTTTTTTAATATGGGAAATGTGAGATGTATCATGAAGCTTTTTTATGATGTTTATCATGGATTGATGCATATTAAATTTATATGGTTATATTAGTTATTATAAATTTAGAAATTGACATTACCACTAACGACTAGTCTTTAACTTCTCCTTACCACTAATGCTTCATAAAACACTTCACTAACACTTTGAATTTTGACCATTTATGAGCCCTCTTGGTCTCCTGAGGGTGTCTGGAGCCACCTGGATCACCGTTGAAGGATCTCGTCAAAATTATCCATCATCGCTTTCCTTTGTTTCTCAAGGGCCTCCTCGAGCAATATTTTGATAGGATCTCCTACTCCCTCATATTTCTTTTCTTATGCCATGGGAGGACGTAGGGGTTTGCAAGGCTGATCTTGCAAAGGTTCAACTAGATCGAGCCATAACTCCTTATACCCCGACCTCGTTGGGGACATGCAAATAAAAATCGAGAACAAGCAGACCGCTCTGATACCAACGATCCAAATTTAATAATGAACGAAATATAATACATAGATAATCAAAAATATAGAGATGCAACAAAAATACTATTTCCCTTCATTAATATTAAATACTTAAAATGCTTACAGATAAAATTGAAAGAAACTAGCTTTGGCGATGGTAGCTTATCTCAAAGAAGAGATGTGGCGGCTACATGCCTTTGAACTATGTTACAATGAGGTTCGAGGGCCTCTTTATTATTTAGAAGGATGGAAAATCCTAAACATCAAAAAACCTAACCCTAAGAGATGAAAACGCCAAACTATGGGCCCCGTTGGGTAAATTGGTACATCAATTTTTCTGGAGTCATAACGCTGGCATACAGTCTTCGTTTGATGCACAAGATACCTCTTTAAAAATATCTATCCGAGGAATATAATTGCTCACGACGAATTTTGAGTTAAAAACTCAAATTTATCGGAGGTGATTTATAAAAAAAAACGTCATTTAGAGCCTCAAAACAGCTCCGGAAGTTCACGACCCAAAAATCTGTCAAAAATAGTAAATTTCACTACAATTAAGGAAATTGAAAACACTAAAAGAAACAATGGTGGGGTCCAAGTGGAATAGGTGGGTGGCCACCAATATCCACCTAGATCCATGAATGGGCCGACACGAGGGCCAACCTATATTAAATTTTGTTTTATTATTTTTTAAGGAGCTAATCTTAACATGTTTATAAGTTATAATAATTACAAAGACTGTAGTTCCTCCAAGTGTTTTCTTTGCTTATTTTGAAGTAACACTTCTACGAATACCACCATTGAAATTAAAATTATTGCTTCATGAAATTGAAATTCTTTTGGCACTTGCACCAATAGACATTGATCCTTTTCTCTCAAGAAAATTACTAGACAAAGTCATGGGTTCATGGGCATAAGTATTGCAACTTACAAAAATATAAACAAGGACATGATACAAGTTCCCCATCTCCAAGACAAGTTGTCCAACTTTCCATATGTCCCTTATTGAATAGCTTATTACCATGACAACCCTACAAGTATTTCCTCGTCCTTTCTGGTGACCCATTTGTGTGTTGCTAAGTCAAAGATGGGGTTATTCATATGGGGTTTGATTTTATCGTCTGACGATGTCCTGTAATGTTTGATTGTCTTATTTTGATACCAATGGCAACCAATTATTCTTCTTTGTAGTTACTGTCCTTTATCTTTTAGTCATTATGAATATACTTATTGATCAAGGATAATACTTAGGCCGGAAATGCACAATACCATGTCATCATGTTTGTGTGATTCATTAAATTTTTTCTTGAGCAAGATATGTGGTCCACCGTGAACTTTGAGCATTCTAGAACTAAGGCAGATTAATAAAGCATGTCATGCTCACGTCTCTGCCTTAGTGTCATCTCTTCTTCAGTTTCACCTTCAGATTATAAATTCATTTAGGGTATCAACATGTATTACGCATCCATACATCTAGGACATATTAGGGAGTCCATACATTTAGGGCTTGCTTGAAAAATTGTGAAGGCTTGACATCATATTCCAATAATGTTAGGATCATTCTCTAGGATTTTTCAACAATGATAGGGTATTTTAATGCTAGGGCCATGCTTAGTACTTATCAGGTGTTCATAAATTTTGCTCAAAATTCAAAATTACAGGATTGGGTTGAAACTAGGATGGTTGCGTAGATCTCATCTTCCTGATTCCAATGCCGTGAACGGTTCGAAAACCAATGTCGTATGAGGGAGATATTGTGTTCTGATCAAATTGCCAAACAGGTAAATTTTGCGATAGTTTGTTCAGGGTTGACTAGGATGCCCAGTCAGCAAGGTGGAGGTACAGTCAAAAAAATAGAATATTTTGAAGAATATTCCTTTCTTCGGGCCAATCATGGGTTGACATGTGTCACATTGCTATTCGTTGAATGGGTTTTTAGAGGGAAAATCATATGGTGCCAGGTGGCCAGCATTGAGGCCACCACGTGTCCCTCAAGTGGTAATGTAAAATTATTGAGGGTCCACAGGAATTGAACCCTGGACCACTGGCAGGACACGCACAGGTCTCCACCGCCCGAGCTACATATAGTTCTTAACTACAATGGGATTCAGGTTATATTTGATATGTGTTTCAAATCACATTTGGGGCTAGAACCATCGGCAGTCCCAACCCACCAGTGGTTCCATTGGAATAGTCACATGGCATATGTTACAGCAACAAACATTTCGCAGTTATTAAACCTAATGACAATAAAACTGTAGCGTTAAAAATTTTCCCCCACATATGTCACATGGCGATGTTACACTGTACGGTTAATGCAATGGTCAACACTAACCAATAGAACTCAACCCATAGTCTAAAATTTCAACTGCAAGTTTAATGCGAGTTCTACTCTGATAGTTCCACTAACCTTTATGAAGACGGTGGTTTGGGGTGCATGTGCCCAACCATCCAACCGTAAAGTTTAATGTGACGATTATTTCTGGTGGAACTTTGGAGGGCACATTTTTTATGGCGGAAATCACTAATTCAACTCCAGATAAGTGGATTCCTCCACTTTCAATGGAGTTTTTCTAGGTGTAACTGAGAAAAAGAGTAGGAGACTCAATTTTCACCCATTATAAGTGAATGAAGATTAATTTTTGAATAATTGGAGCATTCTGGAGCCATTGGTGCAGAGAAAATAACCATTAGATCACTGTAACTACATGTGTTTTCTAAATTTTGAGCATAATGAAAGATGGGCATGCCATTGGGAGTTGGACCAGCAAAGGTAGCCCAGGAGGGGTGAATTGCTTCATCATGTCTACTGTGTAAATTATATGTGGTGATTTATTTCTCTATTTTGCACTGTTGTTAAATGTTATTTAAGCTTTTTTTATGCTTCTAATTCACTAAAAATCATCTACATTTCATGGGAAAACACCACAATACTTAGGAAAACTAATGAGACAAGTATGCACATGTTTATAAACTGAAAATACACTTAGCACAAAAAAAATAATACAGTCGTATAATATCAGATTGGTATTAGAGCTAGAGTTTATTCTCTTGTGTTGTTTAGTGCAAAAAATTGTTTAACTTTTTACAAGTTTTTAGATGCTTACTAGGCTCAAGCTCAAAAGAGAAGGAAAATTGGTGGAAGAAAAATGGTCTCAAGAAGAGCCAAAGAAAAGGAGAGCAAGATTTCCACAATATCCACCACCTAGTTCACCTCGTAAAGAAGTAGAAGCTACATTAAGTATGCCTCATGAGGAAGGATAAATCCATGAAGAAGTTGACTCCAAAGAGGAAGAAACAGTGTTGAGGAAAGAATTCCTTGACATGACTGAGATGGTTAGAATCCTTTATTAAGAAAGGAATGAGAGATTGAAGGGAGAAGGATCTAAACCTCACAAGAAAGAACAAGGATATTTAAAAGGTAATAATGATGAAGATACATAAAAGAAGGGAAATGGAGGAAATGGAGGCAATTGAGAGCCATCATCCTCACCCTCATCATCATCATCCTCTACTTCTTCTTCATTACTTTAGCCACACAAGTCAAAGAATAGTGGTAAAATTCATTTTTAAAAAAATTATGTTAAGTTTGAATTGCCATGTTTAATGTTGAAGTCAATGCAGAAAAGCTTGAAAATTGGATTAGGAAATTGGAGATCTATTTGAGAATCCAGAACCTTCAAGATGATGATACCAAAATTCAATTAGTTTCATTGAGAATGGAAGGTGAAACACTTGTTTGGTGGGAAGCCAAGACAAAAGAGTAGATCAAGAAAAACGGCAAGATTATTCTATCATGGTCAGATTTCATTACTGATATAAAACAACAATTTTATCAATTAGCTCATATACAGAATGGCATAATGAATTGGAATAACTTTAGGTAATTGAAGGGACAAAATGTGCAAGAATACACTAAAGAATTTAGGAGAAGACATCTCTTATTAGGGGTAGATTTGCAGAGCCAAGATACTTTGCTGAAGTATATAGGAGGCTTACATAGCTACCTAAAACATACTATTCTCATGTTTAACCCCACCAGTCTAGATGAAGTATGTATTGAGGCCACACATCTAGAAGGTAGAGGGAAGAACATTTCTGAAGAGGGTAGAAAGAAACCTTTTAAGGGTAAAGTCAAAGAGAAGACCTCGAAAGTTAAAAACAAAAAGAATGCATCTATTAAGAAAGAGGGAGAAAAAGTGGTTTGTAAAAATTGTTCAAAATAAGGTCATGTTGAAACTCATTTTTGGAAATTACATCGTGAATGAGGCCCAAGAAACCCTAAAACAGAGGGAAACAAAAAACTGCTACTACAACTTAACATGATTTAGTAGATGATTCAAGTGATGAATCTAAGATTACATCCATGGGATTGAAGAACATGAAGGGAAAAGAAATTGAAACTAAACCTAGTACTAGTACATCAAACTATCACATGCATACTCCAAATGAAGAAGAAATAATATAATTGTTTCTTATGTGGGTCATATCCTAGCATACCAAGGTTGACACATTGTTTGACAATGGTTGAAAATAAAATTCGATATCTGAATACTTGGTCAAGAAGCTTAACCTTGAGACCATACCACATCCAAAACCATGTCCATTGTGTTGGATTTGTAAGGATGCAAATTTACAAGTTTCAAAGAAATGTATATTGCGGTTTGCAATCACTACAAAGTTTGTTGACATAGCTGAATTAGATGTGGTTTCGCATAACATAGCAAGTATTGCATTGTAGAGTCCTTACTTGTATGACATTAAAGAGATCTTCCATCGCCATGAGAACAAATATCATTTATTAAAAGATGGAAAGGAATTCATTGTTAGAGCACATCGCGAGAAGACAAACATTGCTATGGTAAATGTTGGACATGTAAAGAGGCTGGTAAATTTAAGTAAGAATTTTGTTCTTCTTATGATTAAGCCTAAAGCTGATGTTAATCATGAATAATTTGAGGGATGTGATCCTATGTTGAAATTAGATTTATATGATGTAGTTAATGCACATCATGAGATGTTTTAGGAGCCAATGAGATTTCCTCCAAAAAGAGAGATTCAACGTGAGATTTAGTGGAAGCAAGATTTTCCTCTACCAAACATCAGTATGTATCACATCTTGATAATGGAGAATGCTGAAATAAAGAGGCAAATAAAAGAGATGTTGGATAAAGGAATCATAATTCTAAGCACCTCGCCATGTGGTTCACCCATAGTCTTGATACCAAAGAAAGATGGGACTTGGCGCATGTGTGTAGATTTTCAAGCTTTAAACAAGATTACGGTAAAGAATCGTTACCCACTCCCAAGAATAGATTATTTTCTTGATCAGATGAAAGAAGAAAATATTTTCACTAAGTTATATTTACGAAGTGGATATCATTAAGTAAGAATTGCAGAAAGTGATATATGGAAAACTACATTCAAAACCAAACAAGGACTCTTTGAGTGACTAGTTATGCCATTTGGTTTGTGTAATGCATCGAAAACTTTCATGCGTGTTATGGATAATATTTTGCATCCATTCCTTGATTACTTTGTGATTTTCTACTTCGATGACATATTTATTTTTAGCAAGACAAGAGAATAACATGTCTTGCATGTGAATAGAGTGCTTGATATTTTGAAGAAGGAGAAATTGTTTCTTAAGATGTCAAAGTGTGAGTTGGGAAATACTTCTTTGGACTATTTGGGACATATTGTAGGAGGATGAGAGTTGAGAATTGATCCTTCTAAAGTGGAAACCATTGTGAATTTTCCCACACCCAAAACAATAACCAAGGTAAGAAGTTTCTTAGGTGAAACTCAATATTGGAGAAAGTTTATTTCTAAATTTTCTTCCATCGTAGCTCCTATGCATGTAGTGAAAAGTGTGAAGAAATGATTCCAATGGGGAGGAAAACAACATCAAGCTTTCAAATCTTTAAAATAAAATATTAGTTTAGCTCCAGTCCATGCATTACCAAATTTGATTAGGAGTTCATAAATTTTTCTCAAAATTCAAAGTTACAGGATTGGGTTGAAACAAAGATGGTTGTGTAGAACTCGTATTCCTGATTCTAGTGCCGTGAATGGTTCGAAAAACCGATTTCGTGTGAGGGAGATATCGTGTTATGATAAAAAATCCAAATAGGTAGATTTTGCAACATTTTGACCAGGGTTGACTGGGATGCACATTAAGCAAAGGAATTATTCTAAGGAATATTCCTTCCTCAGAGCCAACCACAGGATGACAAGTGGTGCAATTCTATTGGTCAGTTGGTTGTACGGGTTTTGGAGATGGACAATCATAAGGTGATATGTGGCCAACCCTGAGGCTACCATGTGTCCCTGTAGTGGTGTAGTAAAATTTTGGTGAGGTCCATAGGGCTCGACCCCGCGACCTTCCTACGGGCACACAGATAGGTTACCACTCGCTCTACACAATATTTCCTAACTATGATAGTCATCGACTTATATTTATAGTTCAATACAAATGGAGTTAGGCGTTGGAGCCGCTGACGGTCCAACCCACCAACGGTTCAATTCGTGGTTATCACATGCAAACATTAAAGTTTAACCTCCAAAAACTCCATCTACCAGTTATGTTAACCACCCGCCAGCCTATCTGCAATGCTATCACATGCCATGTTGTTAAACGGTTAAACCCTCTATGTGGTCTCTGTAAACTCCAACTACAACCACAGTTCCAACGTTTTCCACCACGGTTTATGCCTTGGTTCCACTGACTGTTGCGGCCACCATGTGGTTTGGGGTTGGCATGTGGCCACCCCAACCATTAACCTTAAACGCCACGGTTTATTTGGCGGATTTTTGGAGCATGCCTATTTTTGGGCATATTTCACTAAATCAACTCCAGCTAAGTGGAGTTCTCCACTTTTAGTGGAGATTTTCTAGGTGTAACTGGGCAAAAGAGTAGGAGACTCAATTTTCTCCCATTTAGAGTAAATGAAGAGTCATTTTTTACTAATTAGAGCATTTTGGAGCCATTGGTGTAGAGAAAAAAACCATTAGAGGCTTGTAACTACATGTATTAAAAACAAATTGAGCATAATGAAATATGGACATGTCATTGGGAGATGGACCAGCAAATGTAGCCCAGGATGGGTGAAATGCTTCATCATGCCTGCTATGTAAATTATTTGTGGTGATTTATTTCTTTGTTTTGCACTGTTGTTCAGTATATGTGCTTATTTTGTGCTTCTAATTCATCTAAAATCATCTAAATTTCATGGCTAAAATCCTCAATCCTTAAGCAAACTAATGAGACAAGTATGCACGCATTTATAAACTGAAAAGACATTTAGCACAAAAAACTAATACAGTCGTATAATATCAGATTGGTATCACAGCTAGAGTTTATTCTCTTCTGTTGTTTAGTGAAAATAATTTTTTAACTGTTTGCAAGGTTTTAGATGCTTACTAGGCTCAAGCTCAAAAGAGGAGAAGACAAATTGGTGGCAGCAGAAGGGTCAAAAGAAGAGCCAAAGAAAAGGAGAGCAAGATTTCCACAATCTCCACCACCTAGTTCACCTCCTAAGGAAGCAAAAGCTACATTAAGTATGCCTCATGAGGAATAAGAAATCCATGAAGAATTTGATCCAAAAGAGGAAGAAAGAGTGTTCAAGAAAGCATTCCTTGACATGACTGAGATGGTTAGAATCCTTTATAAAGAAAGGAATGAGAGACTAGAAGGAGAAGGATCCAAAATTGAAAGGGAAAGATAGGGATCTTCATGAGGTCATAATGATGAAGATAAGTCAAAGAAGGGAAATGGAGGAAATGGAGGCAATGGAGAGCCATAATCCTCACCCTCATCATCATCATCCTCTACTTCTACTTTAGTACATTAGCCACACAAGTCAAAGAACACTGGTAAAAGTCCTTTTTTAAAACTTGATGTTAAGTTTGAATTGCCAATGTTTAATGGTGAAGTCAATGCAGAAAAGCTTGGTAGTTGGATTAGGAAATTGGAGGTATATTTGAGAATCCAAAACCTTCAAGATGATGATACAAAAATCCAATTAGCTTAATTGAGAATGGAAGGTGCAACATTTTTTTGGTGGGAATCCAAGACAAAGGAGGAGATTAAGAAACACGGTAAGATTATTCTATCATGGTCAGATTTCATTACTGCTATAAATTTTTTTTTTTATCCATTAGCTCATATGTAGAAAGCCATAATGAATTTGCAAAACTTTAGGAAATTGAAGGGAAAAAATGTGCAAGCATACACCCAAGAATTTAGAAGAAGATCTCTCTTATTAGGGGTATATTTGTAGAGCGAAGATAGTTTTCTTAAGTACATAGGAGGCTTACATAGCTACCTAAAAAATTCTATTTTCATCTTTAATTCCACCAGTCTAGATGAAGTATATGTTCAGGCTACACATCTAGAAGCTAGAGGGAAGAACATTTTTGAAGAGGGTAGAAAGAAACCTTTTAAAGGTGAAGCCAGAGAGAAAACCGCAAAAGGTAAAAGCAAAAAGAATGATTCTGTTAAGAATTAGGGAGAAAAATAGGTTTGTAAAAATTGTTCAAAATAAGGCCATGATGAAACTCATTGTTGGAAATTACATCCTGAAATGAGGCCAAAGAAACCCAATAACAAAGGGAAACAGAAAAATGCTACTACAACTCAACACGATTTAGGAGATGATTTGAGGTGATGAATCAAAGATTATAGCCATGGGATTGAAGAACATGAAGGGAAAATAAATTGAAACTAAACCCAGTACTAGTACATCAAACTGTGACACACATGCTCCAAATGAAGAAGAAAGAATTGAACTATTTCATGTGAGGGTCATATCCAAGCATACCAAGATTGACACATTGTTTGACAGTGGGTCACAAGAAAAATTAATCTCTAAATACTTGGTAAAGAAAATTAACCTTTAGAACATACCACATCCAAAACCATATCCATTGGGTTGGATTTGTATGGATGAAAATTTATAGGTTTCAAAGAAATGTATATTGAAGATTTCAATCACTGCAAATTTTGTTGACACAATTGAATTAGATGTGGTTTTGCTTGACATAACAGGTATTGTGTTGGGAGTCCTTACTTGTATGACACGAAAGAAATATTCCATTTCCATGAGAAAAAATACAATTTATTCAAAGATGGAAAGTAGTACATTGTTAGAGCACATCGCAAGAAGACAAACATTGATATGGTAATGTTGGAGAGGTAAAGAGGTTGGTAAATTCAGGTAAGAGTTTTTTTCTTCTTATGATTAAGCCTAAAGTTGATGTCAATAATGAATCATTTAAAGGATGTGATCCTATGTTGAAATCATATTTATATGATTTAGTTAATGTACATCATGAGATGTTTTAGGAACCAACAGTATTGCCTCCAAAAAGCGAGATTTAATGTGAGATTCAGTTGCAGCAAGATTTTCCTCTTCCAAACATCGACATGTATCGCATGTCGATAATGGAGAATGTTGAAATAAAGAGGCAAATCAAAGAGATGTTGGAAAAATAAATTATAAGGCCAAGCACTTTGCCATGCGGTTCACCCATAGTATTGATACCAAAGAAAGATGGGACTTGGCACATGTGTGTAGATTTTCGAGCTTTGAACAAGATTAAGGTAAAGAAATGTTATCCACTCCCAAGAATAGATGATTTGGTTGATCAGATGAAAGAAGCAAAGTTTTTCACTAAGTTAGATTTATGAAGTGGATATCATCAAGTAATAATTGCAGAAAGGGATATATGGAAAACTTCATTCAAAACCAAAAAAGGACTCTTTGAGTGGCTAGTTAAGCCATTTGGTTTGTGTAATGCACAAACGACTTTTCCAGCGGATTCTAGGGAAAGCCTTCTTGTTCCATAATAAGAATTTCCAACTGGTTACCATAAACTTTCTCCCAACCTACCGTCAACTGATGGAGTGATTGATCTAATTTCAAGTACAGTCGATCCCACTCTTCCATTGGAGAGTGAAACTCATATCACTCAGGTTGATGATCCATTAGTTGATCAAGTGGTCGATTCGATTTCACATTCGATCGATCCCATTCTCCCTGTAGAGAGTGAACTTCATACCACTCAGGTTCTTCTTGTTACATCAGATTCTTCTACGCCGGGGGGCATTTCACCTGTTTCTACAAAACCCCCTCCAAGTACTGAGGTCTTTTCCTTTGATTGGAATAGACTGACAGAACCTCGTCTTCCTTCCTCTATCCCTTTCCAAATCATTGTGAAGTTTGGTGGTAGGGACATACACCGCACACAAGTAGATGAAGGTGCTTCTGTTAGTATTTTATCCTCAACTGCTTGGAAAGATTTGGGTTCCCCTCAGCTTGTGCCTATTACGCAGAATCTGAAAGCTTTTAACAGAACCATTAGTGAACCTTTAGGGATCCTTCCTAAGTTTTCTATTACTTTGGAAGGTAAAACTGTCTGTATTGATCTTATGGTAGTTCTAGGCCCCTTGGATTTCAATTTACTCCTTGGGCGAGACTATGTCTATGCAATGAAAGCTGTAGTATCGACACTCTTTCGCGTGATGTCTTTCCCTCACAATGGAAATATTGTGACTGTAGACCAGCTTTCGTTCCCTAGTCTTGTTTCGACTACCAATAATATGACACCCCTAAATGTTCCTGATTCTAAAGTGGTATCTACCCCGCCACGGGTTAATTATGTGGCAACTAGTCCCATGTTTTCAATTACCGATGTAAGTGAGCCTCTCACTGTTTTCTCGTCTTCCTTTGACTTAGATCCGGTAATTGACATGGAAAAATCTATGGGATTATTTGAACGTGATGTTCTTATCCCTTTTGAGTCCCTTGACATGTGTTCCTTCCAGAGAACTATTCTTCCTTCTGATGAAGACCTCTTGGAAGCCATGATCAAGGTGTGTCCATTGACATGTGTTTCTTCCAGTTGGAAGCCATGATCAAGTTTCCGAGGATAGTTCCTTTTATCGTGTCAACCTCGTTAAAAAATGAATCAGTGAGTGTGAGGATAGTTCCTTTTACTGTGTCAACCTCATTAAAAAATGAATCAGTTAGTCGAGAGCATAGTTCATTTTCTTGTGTCAAGCTCATTAAAAAAATGAAACAAGCTTCCAAGAGGAAAGTTCTTTTCCTGTGTCAACCTCGTTAAAAAATGAATCAGGTATGAGGACAGTTCTTTTCCTATGTCAACCTCATTAAAAAATGAATCAGTAGGTAGATTGTAGAGAGTAGATTGATAGATTAGAAATAAGTAGTTTATGAGGATGGTTCCTGTTACTGAGTCAACCTCGTAAAAAATGAATCAGGTATGAGGAAAGTTCCTTTTACTGTGTCAACCTCGTTAAAAATGAATCAATGTATCAAGAGGAAAGTTCCTTTTACTGTGTCAACCTCGTTAAAAAATGAAACACGTTGCCATGAGCATAGTTCTTTTCCTGTGTCAAGCTCGTTAAAAAATGAAACAAATCCTCCCCTAATTGAGTCGAGTCTTTGACTAGATCTCGTAAATGTTAAGTCATATATTTAGGTTAGTTATTTCAGTTTTTTGCATAATTTTCTTACAGTTTTAGGTCGGGTCTTTCATATGATCTCGTAAATGAACCTTCATTCCATCCAGCTATTAATTACCAGTAGTGTACTTAGTTGAATGAAATGAAGCTGGGGGGGCATGCGCTCTAGCAGTTACGCTTAGGGGGCATCAAGCACAGTTTTCTCTTTGTTTCAAGCTTGTGTAAAAATGAAACCACTCCGAAGCATAGTTTTTCTCTGTTTCAAGCTTTTGTAAAAATGAAACCTATCTTGAGTCAATTTCGGTTATTTTCAAGACTCGTTAAACTCATGAAAATCCTGAGATTATTTTGCTATTTTTCATTCTCGTAAAACACATGAAAATGCCGAGTTATTTCCGTCTTTTCCTGCTCGTAAATTAAATTGAAAGTCGGCCACAGGAGTACATTTTTATCCCTTTTTCGAACTCATTAAAACTTACGAAAAAGTGAAAACCATGAGTACATTTTTATCCCTTTTTCGAACTCGTTAAAACTTACTGAAAAAGCGAAACCCTGGAGTTCTCTTTTAAGCCCTTTTCAGACTCTCTAAACATGAAAAGATTGCCGAGTACTTGATTATTCGAACTCGTTAAAGTAAATGAATGATTGTCCCTTCAGTATAAGTTTACCCCTTTTACGGACTGAAATGGACTATTTACGAAAAAGGTATACGTTGACTAATTACGGTCAATAGAGTTCTCTCCCGCATTATTTTATCCTTTTTTGGGCTCAAGAGACTAAATTTATGAAAAATTACACCCATGGAGTTTTCTTAAGTTTTTTCTTCTGACTCCCTAAAATTGAAAAACACCGAGTTTCTCCTATACTGGACTCGTTAAAATTTAACAGTAAAGGACCTGTTCAATTTTAAACAGGAACAAACCACTCCTTCTTAGGGTTTGAATCTTAAACTAAGTTGGACTCATCCGAAGGATGAGCTTATAAACAAGAAAATGTTATCCTCCTCAAGCTTGTCAAAAATAAAGAGGTACTTGCCAGAAATGGTGGGGGAAAAGAGAGAAAAACGAACCTGTTTGTTACATTTTGATTATTCAGAAAACCATTAACCACTCTTGAACACGACACTTTTTGTCCACCTGGGTTGGGAAATCCTTTGCCTAACAGTTAATCAAACCATATTGAAAGTCTTCAGCCGGTTTCTGGGTATTAGCTTTGGGTCAATTGTACCAAGCCATCTGCAGTGTCGTTATGTGTTCAATAGGACAGTTCAAATAAACCATTCATCTGCAAAATATCTGTCATCCATTTTGACCATCCTTGAGTCAGTCCTTGCCAATATATTTTCAAAACTTGATCTATGATTTCGTGTTGTGGGCTTGCCTACGACGGATCACTTCCTATCGACGACAGCTCATTATCTAGGAAGTTGATCTAGAAATCGTCAGTACCTTGAAATCTGAATGCCTTAATGGCAGGTTTCTCGCCTTCGACGATAGGTTGCATCATTGACCTTCGATCGAATGATTCCGTGACATGTTCGACTTCAACTCATTCATTCACATTTCATGGATTGTACTGAGTACTTTGAGGGCCATTGACATAGCGGTGGTGTTAGTATGAATCTTTCGTCGAAAAATACCACTTTAGCTATGCATAAAAAATAGCCGTAACATCGATTATGGCTGCCAATATCTTTAAATCTGCAGTTAGTTGATCCAAATAATGCTGCATAAATCCAGATCTAAGCATAAAAGACATTAAGCAGTAAAAATAAAATGTGGCTCCATGCATCCAATAGACAAGACAAGAACAATATGTTTGAAAGAATTTTTTATTATATTAAAAGGGGCACCTGAGAGGAAAACAAGAAAGGTGTTTCCAATTCTCCTCAATGGGATGGGTTCTTGAAAGTCCTCAGCATTTCAGATCTAAAATTTCTCTCTCTTGTTGGTGTAGAAAACCCAGACAAACATAGAACTCAAAGGGAGCTCACAAAGCAAATAATAGAGAATGTGAAAATGATAATGGCTCAAAGTCAGACCAAGAGTATAGATCTAGAGTGATCTAATGCAAATGAAAGGTGACCAATGAATGGAAAAACCCTTCTATTTATAACAAAATATTAGGGCGGCCTAGAACTTGGTGCATGAATAAAATATTATTAACCAAATTCTAGAACCACCTTTTAGGAATATTTTATTATATTTGTTGGAGGGAAAAGGATTTTTGACTTGGATCAAATCCTTTATTTATAAATAATAAATAAATAAATGATTTATTTATTATTTTAAGGAAATGGTGGAAATATAATTAAATAAATAATGATTTATTTAATTATTTATAAATTATTTAGTCAAATTTAACTAGGAATATTATTTAAATAAGGATTAAATAACTTATTCCTAGGAAATAATCAAATAAATAAGGATTTATTTAATTGATTTCCTTGTTTTGGGTTAAATATGACCAAAAATAATAATTAAATTGATGTTTAACTAATTATTCCTTGAGGAAACATAAACAAATATAGATTTGTTTATTATTTCCTTTTGGGGTTTCCTATTTAGACCATAAACAACTAAATAAAGGTGTTTTACTAAGTTATTTCACATAGTGAGAGCAATTTTACTTAGGGTAAAATTGGTCTTACATGATGTACATGGGTCCATCTAATAGTAATAGGTTAGATGACCAAAAAATGGTGTATAACGGTGGTTACTCTCACACTTGTTAACAGTCTACATTATTGACTGGTAATCAAGTGGTTTCTACCATGTTCGACTTCGACACATTTATTCACATGGATAGAATCAGTTCGAGAAACGGAAATCAAGACCCTAAATCTAGTTTCTACCATCCAGGCTGCGAGGAATTTTGTTATTCATTTATACAGTGGACTATTCATAAACAGATGGCTGCGTCCTTACTCTGTCTACACATGTCTATACTGTTGATGTATTGAAAATCATTCCTGTATTAGAACAGTTTAAATCAATTTTCTAGTTAGTTTTGATCTGAGTATGGGAATGCCTACCTCAGCGATGATATGTTTACATATATATATTTTGCATTGAATGTTTTTACAGGTTTCGACTGTGGTGTCCACAGGATGATCCTTGAAATGATAAAGTACTTCACTCTCCATACATGATAGACTTCATCTTCATTTATTCCAGACTTTTCACTTTAGGGGGCAATATGTTGCACTGAAAATTGTCATCTTGACATTCTGCTATCCGTATGAGCTCATTATCACTCATACTTCCTCCTTTGCAAGTATAATACATCAGTTCCTCATGTCAAGCCTTAAAAATAAGAGAAAAGTTCTCAAAAATCTCTTTAACTCTGGTATCGCACTTCCTCTTTGTCTTGCCTGCGGTCCCGCACTCAATGTCATGACTTCGTTGGTACCTAAACGCACTTTTTATGTGTTAATGGTCCTGACCGTAAAATAATATTAAAAAGGCGCAAGTAAACTCAAAAAGCTCACTTTCAGTCATTTCTAGAAGCCTCTGGAAGGAATCTTGCGGTGCAGAACCGCTCTTTTGAGGTTCATGTATCCCTTGCCTTAAGGAGCTAACCCCTTGATGTGAGGAGCTTATCCCTTTGAAGGAGGATTCTATCCCTTCATAGTTGGAACTGAAACCTCCTCTTTTGCACTATAAAAAGAGGCCTTGGGTAGCCTCAAAGGGAGTTGAATCTTTAGAATTATTTGAGGTTAAGTGCTGTTGGGATTCAGACTCATTTAACTGAGATTTTAGTGAGGAGAGATCACATACCTCTATCTGTCTCGGTTGGAAGAGTGCAAGGCTTGTCAGAGTAGAGGATATTCCTGCTTCGGACCCTGGGAAGGCCTGTTCAACATCAAGGCTAAGGTTTTAAGGTTTTATTTATTCAAAGTTAATACAAATGAATGCATTTTTCTCACTAAGCTGTTAATTAACTGTTTATTTCATGGATTCCTTGATCACCATGATAGGCATGATTTATAATATTTACTATACAGGTGCTATTTAATGTTTTCTTGTTTGTGACTGCAGGTCTTCAAAGATAACTCCTTCAAGTGACTCAGGGACAAATACTTCGAACAAACATTAGATCTATGGTAAGACCTTAACACCTTTATAGTATTCTTTTGTAAATCACATATGTCTATAGAAAGATAGGTTTGTTTGGCTGTTTGTTGCTAGATTACCTTTTGGTACTAGGGAGATCGATCTTGTCCACAAGATTGATTTATTTGGTCAACAATATCCCTCGATTCTGCTTAGCGTTGGCTAGTTTGTGCTCAGCCATAGTCCGCCTCTTGCAAGAAGATGGCTCAGATGAGGAATCTATGAAAAACTCGACAACCCAAGAATATGTGATGAGCAGATCCATCCTCTTTCTGTGTGCTAAAAAGTGACCAACGAGGGAACCCTTAGTTACCCCCAAACGCTCTCTGCAGAGAAGACCAACATGTGCGTTATGTAAAATGACCAATCATGTGGTCATCACTTGCCATGACTTAGAAGCACTACATCGCTGGTACCCAGTCACACCACCAAGTGTGCAGGACGGGAACCCCATATCTAGACTATTTTTCCTAGTGTGTCAGGGAAATAATCATGAACACCATTGTACCTATATCTTGATATTTCATCCTCTAATTGATATAATACATACATTAGAAAAGAAACATGATGATCTCATCAACTGGTATAGGAGGTATATCAAACCCAGACCAACAACCCCATACCCACCTCGACATAATGGGAAAATTGGGATGGTGCACCAACCAAGCATGACCCAGGTCCAACCTATGATAACATGTAGACAATGCAACCTGAATGGCCACCAGGTCAATCAATGAATAGAACTGAAGCACCTTTCAAACAGTTTTTGCACAGTCTCTTCTCTCCCATAGAAACTTCTTTCTAACCAAGAAAAAATCACACATACTTATTGCCTGATTTTTTCACACTTTCATTATACAATTAAATGTGAACATCTCCTAAAGCTTAGAGTGTCAAGAGCAGTGTTAATTCTATGCTCCCTAAAAGAGCTAGACACACCCATGCCAAAAACTCAGAAATCGAAGCAGAAGCTCTTATCTTCTACAACTAATCCTTTCCAAGCGTCCATGTTTGGGATGAATACTAGTGTTGATTCCCACACAATCTACTCAGTTGGAACAGTGGTACTACGCACCATTTTCACTGGCCATAACAACATACCAAAGGTATGCCCACGAATGGAGACATTCAGGCACCTCTCCACCAGGCACAATTTCCACCAATGGGAAATTACCCATCTTAACAAGATATCTAGCCTTGCGCTCACACAATCTCCCATCATGGAAATTTCCCCCAAGCCACCATACTCCTACTAGGGACAGGGGAGCCTGGTTGCCTCATCCTCTTGAGTTACCACGCGCGTCGATTATTGCAGACGGTTTGATCGAGTCTTTGGCCCAAGGTCACCTAGGCACCAGTAATTAACATCACTATGTTCAACGCTCCATAACGCCCAAGGGAGATGCCACACATTCGTACCACTGAAAAAATAAATTTTCAATGCCGGCAGGTATGCCCTCTCTCATCTTCCTTTTTAAGCACATGTCTTTCAAATAATATTTGAATAAAGAAGATGCTTTCACTTGGGGTGTTTGTTTTTGTAATTAGTGTGCAAACCATCCATAGATCCATCCACTGAAATTTCCAAAGCAGGTATCATTCTACCCCCAGCATGATAGAGTCCCAGAAAAAATCTACATATCCTGACATCATTTATCCATTAGAAATTAACCATAGGTTCCAAACACACGACCATGTTTATCATCACCTCACCTTGCACATGATAAGAATCCTCGATGGTCGATAGAGCCTCCCCTCCATGGTGTTCGTCACCCAAAGTAGACCATATATCACAACAATAGTGATGCCATGGACATACCACTATAGTCCGGGAAGAACCTCATGCCCATTCACTCCCCATGCATCAGGTCAAGTTTCACCATATCAAAATAAAACCCCTTTCCTGGACAACCAGGTTGTGCAAGCATATTGAAAGCGCACTACCACGCCTTGCATTTGGCCTACCATACCTCCATTAGCTTAACCCATCTGTGACATTTTTTCATCCCCTTCATCAACCTCACACATAAGATGAATGAATGGGGCCGGCCCCACCACTTAGAAAAACACTTTCCTCACATCATCAATGAGTGAACACTTTAATGTTTTGGGGCACCTGTCTCTATGTTTTGTACAAACCAAACCCCGTTATTTTATTCTTTTGGTATGTGTACAAAGACCACAAATGGTGCATTACATACCCCCACTCACCAATTCATTTTTTTCTCCCATGGCAGTAGCCCCTGGTCATCCTTGGTTGGAGTATCACACCCTCACGCAAAAGCCATCATGACATTCATAACCAGTTTATACCCACCCTGGAAATCCTACCGACTCTAGGGTTTCCCCATAAGAAATAGTTATGTCTGCCGCCAAGCTACTTTTCATACTCCGACCTTGGGCCACTTAATCCCCATAATCATTTTTCAGTCACCCCTCTCCATCATGCCTATGTTAAACCCATCACATCCAGGATCCTGATCCTTCTTATCAGTGACCCCCTCGTTTGGTTGAGGCTTCCTTTTTTTTCGACTTCAACACCTCTTTTCCAAAAAGGAAGCGGTACCTTGGACCACCCCTCTCCATAAAAGGGAAATCCTCGGGTGGCACTGTGGGAGACATCATTGCTCACAGATGTCATTGATCCTCCTGAAATTCGACTATAACACAAGCCTTCATGTCAATATGGTATCGTCCCTTACAACCATTGCACTTTGATCGAATTCATTGAAGACCCGTTCCTTTATAAGCATCTCTTTCAGAAATTCTTACACGAGAAGGTCCCAGCCAGCACTTATGCGTACAATGCGCATTCATATGCCATACCAATTTTACGCATATGGGTACCACATTCTACCTATTTTCAAATAAAAAATGCCTTTGAGGGCGTCAACAGTCATCGTCATCAACCAAGAGATCACTACCTTACTAGTGACATAGACAGAATATCTATCTGCCAAATAGATTTGTTTAACTAGCCAAAGCATTATAAGCATGGGACATGCCCGCCTCGTAGAAAATTTGTATATATTGTATTATACCATTGCTTGCAGGGATCCCACAGGACATGGTCACTCTTCGACCCAGTGTAGGTTGTCTCCAACTCTGAGCTACACGCAGGTATCTCTCTCTCTCTCTCTACACATAATACACATAAAAGAAACTATAATCTATTTCGGCTATCCAGTTCTTCCTATACCTCACCCATTAGGGGGAAACTGTTATCACTAGAAAGTAAGACAAGAAAAGATGACATTATTTAATGTCAGGCATAAGGATTTACATGACTCAGAGACATTATAGAATCTAAAGTATTTAAAAAATCTCTAAGGTCTGACAGAAAAAATCAAATTTCCCACAGAAAGAACCAGTCAAGTGCGCCTTTACACGCAAAGTTCTTCGATAAGCGTGCCTTTGCATGACATTTCCTCCAAAAGCCACGCTATCGTGAGAGTGGTGAAAGTCATTTCCTAGGACCACAAGGCACACTCCAAGACATTGATCCCACACTTGAGGCCACCTAAGGATAGCTGCCCAAGCCTCCTTAGGACCTAAAAGGAGCACACAATGGAATCAACCTCCTCTCTTGGGTCACCATAAACAATGTACCGAGAGAGGGAAGGAGGATTTGAATTCTCCTATAAAAGGCCACCAAGATATGAACAATATGAGAGCACATTGTTATGCTAGCCAGAATTTCCCGAAGCAATACCAGTAGTATGTGATCCAGAGTAGAGATAGAGGGGACTCAGTTTTTGGCCATCTAACAACTCCAGTCCACCATAGTAGAGAGAGGGATACTTTGTGCCAAGGTAGCTTGGATGTAAAGACATCTTTGCATCAGGACTTGGAGCTCCATATTTCCAAGGGCCCCTTGGGAAGTGGGTTAATGTTTCATCCTCATTTCCTACTAGCACTCAATAATAGGGGACGGAAGAACCACCGTTTGGATTATTGAAGGTGTTTGACTCTATTTAGAGCTTTTGTTTGATTTGTTTTAGTTTTAGTTTAGTTTGTATGTTTGAATATGCATGCTATTTCTCTATCTAGTATGTTTATGTTTCAACATGTTCCACTAACTTGCTTGACTCCATGTATTTTCTTCCTATGAACAATAACTTAAGAGGGAAAAACCACCCCTCTTAAGCAAGTTTGATTTCGTACATTCATGCGCCAAACACAGAAACACAATAATTAACTTGGATATAAATATTAGCTTTGATCTATGAAAACTACTATGAATATTTTGGCATATTTCAAGGAGGTTAAATATTTTCCACCCACCTAATAGTTAGTGATAGTTAAATTAAAATTATGGAAGATCAATAATAATAATACTTCTGCATGGTAGAAAAAATCTGGAAGGAGAAATGAAGTACATTAGCGTTTCCTACATACTTTCAGTTTTCACCGTCGTTTCTGAGGATATTGCCACATGCATTGATGCAAACTATGGTCTAGGGTTGAGGATTTCGATTCTCTCATCGAAAGTGGATTGAATCTAGTTCTGATATTTTCTACAAAGTATTGGGTTTTATTTTGTAGCCATGTGGTTATAAATCCCAAAGGAATGTGTTGGTATGGAGAGGGGGTGTTTATTTTCTTCAAGGAGCCACATGAATAAGGATACAAGAATCTCCCTTTAAGTAGGCCCTTCTAAGCCTGCAGTGCCACCAGATGGTTGGCTTGCATGGAATTAGAGGAATTTTGAGGTCTAAACTCGGCCTTAAAACAAAAATGTACAACCAAAATCAACTTTATGAAAGCCAATAGGATTCAATATAATGATGTCAACCATGGGGGAAGATTCACCGTTTTTGGAGTAAAAAAGTAAAAAGGTTAAAAAATAAAAAAATAAAAAAGTATTTTTTAAAATTGTATTGTCAACTTATCTCCCTATGGTTTTACTCAAATTTAAAGTTTTAGCACTCACCTAATGAATAATTTAATTATTCACCCAAGGAGTACCGATGTTTCATAATTTTGATGGACATTGCTACACAAAAAATGATAAATACATGAAAAATTTGATTGCAGACACGTTTTTTATATCTGAATCATGTTGTTCTCCTACATAACTACAGATTAGTGGTATCATGGCAGTCTTCTCTTTATATATTTTTATTTACATGTCCTCAACAGGGTCAGGGTATAAGGAGTTAGGTCTTGAACTGGTTGAACCTTTGCAAAACCAACCTCACAAACCCCAATAACTTCCCATGGGGGAAGAAATGAAATACAAGGGAGCATGATTTCCTTTCAAAATATTACTCGAGGAAGCCATCGAGTGAAAAAGGAACGCGCTGATGCATAATGTTTTCCAAATCCTACAGCGTCTACCCACATGCGATGCATATTCATCCAACAGACACTCTGCAGGCACCACTACTTTAAGGTACAAGTCAACTTTGACATTCCCATATTTTAAGGCCATATAGATGCAATCATTGTAGATAGATGGTTAAATATGTTGGAAGGGTATTTTTTGATTCATGACTTTTCCCATCGTGAGAATATTACTTTTGCACTCCTCAAAACTATCCGGCATGTCAATGAGTGGTGGGAAACATACTATGAAGAAAGGGACGAGAGAGAACCCTCACTGTTATCAGTCACACCCACTTGGAATTGTTTCTAATATGCCATAAAATAAAATTATTACCCCATGGGGAGCTATGAGGATAAGTACATACAACCGACGACACTGTAATAGCAAAGGGAACAAGATTTGCATGAGCTAGTGAATATTTTCCATACCCTACGCAAAAATTTGGGTATCAAAGATACAAAAAAAAAATCTGGTACTCAAGTACTGTATTTTATTTCATAAATATAGTCAGGAGGAAATGGAGTTCCTTGACATCACCTCGTTTTCTGCAACATACCACTATGTTGCCAATATTGAGGAGAAATTTAAATAGAAGAAGAGAGAATTTGGATCAGTGAATCTAAAGAAAGGGAAAGGTGCCTCCAAACCAAAGAATAAAGGAAAAATCCAAGGCGGGGTGACTGAGAAAAACTTGTTGAAGCCGTAAGAAAATAGCAACAACATAAATACAAATAAGGACACGGAGAAATGGTGTGAGTTCCATAACAACCCCACTCACAACACAAGTGAGTGTCGAGCCAAGCAGTCACTGGTGGTTGAACTGAAGGCTTTTGAATCATATGCATGTTCTGAATTTGAGTCATAACCCGACAAGAGGAATGAAAAAGGGAAGAAAATCACCGATGTGGAGCCCAATGCCACTATTGCCACCACCAATATCCAAAATACTGAGCTTGAAGATGCAGAGGAGGGGGAGTGACTCTTCCACTCATAAATGTGGCTGTAGGGTTGTCCATTGTAGTTCATTATCGACAACGGGAGCCAAAAGAACCTCATATCAGCATAGGTCGTGAAGCAGTTGGCCATACCAACCACACCACATTGATAATCGTACATTATGAGGTGGATTTACTAAGGAGGAGATCTTTTCATCGACCAACAGTGTTGCCTTCCCTATAGCATCAAGCCTTTCATATATGAGCTATTGTGTGATGTTGGTCCTCTTGAATTTTGTGATGTATTATTAGGCCAACCATACTCGTGGAATCATCATGGTGTGTATGAGTGTAGGCCTCACACTGTTATTATTTATTTGTGCAATAAGTTATCAACGATACTAAAGGCAGCGCCTACCACCATCTCTTTGATCTATGTGAAGCAATGCAGTAAGATCATTTCCTAGACCAAGAAATTTGTCTTCCTTATGATTAACCCTCAGGGAAAGAAGAATACCATGGCCACATCCGTAGCCTCCAGATAGATCTCCTCTGCACGAAAACAATAAAGCCATGCTTGAGGTACATGTTTTTCAAT
The DNA here is from genome assembly GCA_034641835.2 of Pinus albicaulis. Taxonomy (NCBI): domain Eukaryota; kingdom Viridiplantae; phylum Streptophyta; class Pinopsida; order Pinales; family Pinaceae; genus Pinus; species Pinus albicaulis. The sequence continues at coordinate 129,019 of JAXQQM020085210.1, forward strand.
GGATCAATTTGTAAGCATAGAAAGCCTCTATAGTGTGCACTATTTTACTAGGAATTAATTTTCAACATAGGGAATCACTCAAAAGTTCATCCTACTCTTTAAATCAGTTTTTGTGACTGAGAATACAAGTTATAGCAGAATGGGGAGCCTTTCAGAAGTTTGCAAAGAAAAATTATTGAGCAACAACATATCATACCATGTTGTAGCACACTATGGGGTACAAAGATGTTAGAGACAACATCGATCACAGTGAATCCAATTTTCCACGAAGGAAAAAACCTCTACATCAGTTTTCTCATCGTGATCACATCTTACTTCATCCTCAACTAGAGACATTTCCTGCTAGATGGAATTGGGGGCCTATTAGCGGTATCTTCGCACAAAATTATGAGGCTAGAGTCTATTTCAAGTGCGCCCCTCAACTGAAGAGGAGGAGCCTCAATGAGACCTTGAGTGTTGTCGAGGCATAAAAACAGACTGCTAAAAAAATATGAAATATGGTAAAACACAGGAGAGGCTAACAGTAATGAGAGGGGCCCATTCCAATAGGAGGGGGAAATTACAATGTGGAAAAAATGATGTAAATCCCTATTTAAATTATCAATAGAGAGAGCAGGGGATCTCAAACAGGGGGGAATTTTTTTATACGAGGGGTAGGAAGACCAACTGCAGAGAATTTATCCAAATAGAGGGAGGACAAAATTCTTAATTGAAGGAGATATCGCTTGCAATGAAATCTTACAACTTTGACTTCTGAAGCTTGAGTAAAAATATGTTTCTATTCAACTGTTAGTGGGAGGATATCGAACCATTAATTTTTAAACTTTAGGGGAATAGAATTAAGATGGTGGATCAGATTACCTAGAGGTATTCGATAGTTGAGTAAGTGAGAGATTTCATGTGCTTTCCCATGCCCAAAAACAAATCCCCTCTTCCTCAAAAAAATTTCCTCTCCTACTTTCTCTCTAGTTCAATAGGGGTGACCAATAAATTAAAAAATAAAATAGTCTTGCTTAGATAAAACATAGTGGAAACCTATGAAGATGAATTCGAACCCAAAGCATAGGATGGCTAGATAGGAAGACTGTGTGCTACCCCTTCGTTGAAAATGGAAACAAGAAGACCAAATAGGTAATGTGGGATTGGGTGAATCACATAGTCTTCCATAGAGAGGCTACTATAATCCTTCATGGCACGACTCAACATAACTAGAATAATTTTTGTTTCCATGTTAACGAAATCCTCCAAATGAATTTTATGAAACAACGACATCTAGTAGTGTACTGTCATTATGACGACCATCTAAGGTTAATGAAATTTCATTATTAATAAAGTTTGCGACAAGCATTTTCGTCACCATTGATTACTTGAGGTGGTGGTTCTGTGTCTATGTGGATTCTATCCTCATGTACATTGAAATGATTTATTACTTCTTTAGATTCTCTGTGGGTCCCACCATGATAGGGGGAAATGCTACTAAGTACATTAACATTCATTAATTTATTTGAGACTATTTTAATCAAATGAGAATATTATTTCATAACTTGTTTGTCAAATAAAAAATTGTGAATGATAGATTTCACATATGAGAAGTCTCCTTAAATAATGCTAATATGACTTCAACCAAAAATACATTAACACAAAATTAAGAAAATATTTATAAATAAATTCAAATTTATTAGTTTATTAATTATTCGAAAGACATTTATTTCAAAATAGACTTTCAAGAATTTTAATTTAATTATAGTGACATTGTTAATCCATGATATTGGTCCATCGTATTGTAACTAAGGGTGTTTGTAAGTTAAGAGTTTCCGTGTTAAAATGTGGGGGAATAACTTACTAATATTATTACATGTTTAAAATGTATTTATGTTTAAGTCATATGTTTATTCCTTTTAAAATTGATAATAATAATTTAAATAAATTGATAATTGTCATTTTTATGAATTTTTTTGAAGGTCTAGTTTAACTTAGAGACTGAATGAATTTTTTCACGACCATTTTTTTGGCATATATTTTTATAAAATTGAGTTTAAATTGTTTAATCTGCATAATTCAAATGCCCCACTGATTTTTCATGCTGAGGAATCCATTTATACATTCAAAAATGTATTTAAAAAAAAAAAAAAAAATCTTGAAATTGTGTTTTCCTATTTTTGGAAATGTGAGATCTGTCATGAAGTGTTTTGATGATGTTTATCATGGATTTATGCATATATGTGATTACCAACTGTTTAATTTATATGGTTATGTTAGTTATTATAAATTAAATGCCCCAGGGATTTCTCATGCCGAGGAATCCATTTATACATTCAAAAATGTATTTTAAACAACAACAAAAAAAATCTTGAAATTGTATTTTTCGATTTTTGGAAATGTGAGATCTATCATGAAGTGTTTTGATGATGTTTATCTTGGAATATGGGAAATGTGAGATGTATCATGAAGTGTTTTGATGGTGTTTATCATAGATTTATGCATATATGTGCTTACCAACTATTTAATTGATATGGTTATGTTAGTTATAAATTAAAAATTGACATTACCACTAACTAGTAATCTTTAACTATATCTTAATTGCAACAAGAGATTTCGCTCCAAGAACTCGCACGCATCCCTAATTTATGTACTTAGGTATGAGATTCACACCGGTGGCCTTTCCCCGCTATTGTCCATAGTTTCGTTGTTGTTTTGTACCAGTTCCCACTGCTCCGCGCTATGGCAATGCCTGTGCAGGGAGGGGGTGGGGTGTGCGGGCACTTCTCCTTCCGCAATGTTACCTGCAGAGAAAGTCGTTCATCGCAGCCACTACGCGAGGGATCTCCGAATTCTTCACCTGTTTTGTTTTGGGAGCCGCATGGCAAGCTCGGGCCAAAGGGTCTCGTTCGCCGCAGGTCTCCGTTAATAAGCCACGATTTATCCCGCTCAACAACACCGAATGAATATCGTGTTGTATGAAAGATCATGTTTTAATAAGTTCATTACTTTGGCCTATAGAAAATGATTTATCGAAATTGATTCACATCAGCGAGCAACCAAAAGGTCACATTGACCCAAAATTTGGGGCCGCAGGTTTTTTCACCGTTATTTTTATTAATTTTTTAGACAAAGAACGTATTTTTGAAGGCTATCCCGTTTATATAGCAATGCAGTGTCTTTTTATTCGTCAATGGGAAGAGTGTTATAACCCTGATCAAGAGAAATTTCTTGTTGCCCCTATTTGGGTTCGTTTGTTTGGCCTTCCAATAGATTTTGGGGCTCCGGCTATTCTGGAGGGCATTGGAAATTCCTTAGGCAATTTTGTTAAGATAGCTGATGCAACTCGGCGGCGACGCTACACTTCTTTTGCTCACATTTGTGTATATATGAAAATCTCAGAGCCTTTACCTGAAATGATTGAACTCGAATATGAAGGCAAACTCTGGAATCAACTTCTTGATTATGAGCACATTCCGTTTCATTGTAGGCGCTGTCATGAATATGGCCATCTCTATAAATCTTGCCCTTTGAATACTGTTGAAAGTCCTTCTCCTTCGAACCCTATCCCCCCTGATCAAATTCAAACAGAGGAAGAAGGTTTCACTCCTGTCCAGGTGAAAAAACGAACTAGTCGACCTTCAGGGACACTAGAGCATAAGCAGCCGACTGCTCAACAGGCCAATCGTTATGAGGTCTTGCAAACGGAAGGTGAACCAATGAATATAGCCTCCCATGGTCCTGGTTTGGACGATGATTGTCCTGTTGAGGAACCTAGCACTCAGCCAAGTCATTCAGGGAAACGAAAAACAGTTGAAGATACTACATAGCTTGATTCGAGTCAGCAAAGGGAGAAGCCGTTAGAGGAAACTCCTATGGATGTTGAACAACATAAAGAGGAACTTTGTGCTGAAGAACGTGTGCTTAAGAGACTTCTGAATGATTGGAAAAATATTGATGACAGATTCATTCCTATTGAAGAGAAGCAGTTATATAAAGAAACCTTTGAAAGGTATCTTACAGTGCAAGCACATAAGGAGGTCCAAGCAGTCGAACAGGGAACCAACCCCACTCCTCCAAAAGCTCCAAAGAAGCGGGGTAGAAGATCTTTGCAAGAATCTATACAGTTAGTAGGGGAAATGCTAATTAATACCGGTAAGATAGTACCGTTAACGACATTATTTCAACAAACTCCGAAGTTTTCTCAATGAAAGTTCTTTCATGGAATATCTGCGGCCTCAATAGTCAAGGTAAGCAAATATTTTTAAAAGAGAAATTTCGGTTTGAAAAACCTCAAGTTATGCTACTTCAAGAAACCAAAATCACAGGCTGTAAACTGAGTAATCTTCTTGGCACTTTTCACCCTCATTATGAATCTATGGCAATCGATTCTCGTGGTACTTCAGGTGGTATAGTAGTGCTTTGGAACCCGGTGGAAATTGTCATAGAGGGCTGGCTTGCCTGTCCTAGAATAATATCTAGGTATTTTCGGCAAATCGGATCTCGAGAGCAGCTCTTTATCTCGACGGTCTATGGTCCGTCTATTCCAGGGGAGAGACAGAGTTTTATAGAGGACATTCAAACCCTCAATCAGCTATTTCCTGCTCAGTACTGGTTAATTGGTGGGGATTTTAATATGATTTTGAATTTGGATGAAAAGAAAGGCGGGCTCAGGCGTGAAGATCAAGATAAGGCATCCTTTCGAGACCTCCTTACGGATCTTCATCTAGTAGACATCCCAACAGTAAATGGTACATTCACATGGAACAATCATCGCGGAGAGCGACATCAAATTGCTTCTCGCTTGGATAGGTTTCTGGCATTAGAAGCGCTAGTAAGCCTCGATGTTTATTATGAAGCGACAATTTTACCTTCTTTGGGGTCGGATCATTGGCCCATTCATCTGGATATTGATGTAAAATCTAGGCCCAAGAATCGTCGTTTTTGCTTTGAACTTTTCTGGCTTCGCGATCCACAGTTTTTAGAGAAAGTTAAACACTAGTAGGAAATGCATGTTCCTGCTGGGAGGAATAAAATGCATACCTTTCAGCTCCGACTTAAGCAATTAAAAACTGAAATTAAAAGATGGAATAAAGAACAATTTGGTAATATCCATCACGATCAACTATTTCTTCAAGCGAAAATGAAAGACCTGCAACAACAAATGATTCTGCATGGACGGACGGAAGCCTTGAGCATTCAGGAAGGTCTAACCCTTAGCAGCCTCGAGGAACGACGAAAACAAGAAGAGATTTTGTGGAAACAAAAATCTCGAGTTAAATGGTTATGGGAAGGAGAGCGAAATACAAATTTTTTCCATAAAACAATGATCCAGCGACGACAGCATAATCAAATATTTTCATTAAAAGATGAGAATGGTAATCGCCTTGTCCAACATGAGGAAATGGCCCAAGAATTACACAATCATTTCAAAGGATTTCTCACCGAGCCTATGCCCAACCGGGACGATGCCATTGCTAAAATAACAAGGCATATTCCTTCTATCATTACCAGAGAGCAGAATTTAGCGTTATTGCGAGAAGTCAGATTCGAGGAAGTTGAAGCAGAGGTTATGCATTTTCCTAGGAATAAAGCTCCGGGACCTGATGGGTTTACTGCGGAATTTTTCAAAGCTTCCTGGAAGTTTATGGGTCAAGATATAGCGGAAGTTGTTGAAGAATCTCGAAGGCATCGTAAGGTATGCCCAGCTCTGAACGCCACCTTCCTTACTCTTATTGCGAAGCAGGAGCATGCTGATACACCAGTGGGATTTCGACCTATTGCACTTTGTAATGTTATTTACAAGATTCTCTCAACTATTATGGTGATTCGACTTAAACCTCTTCTTCCGCAAATTATCTCTCCGGAACAAACTGGTTTTGTTTCAGGTCGACAAATTTTGGATGGTATCATTACTGCTCAGGAAGCCATCCATACATTACACTCTAAAAAGGTTAAAGGTATGTTGATCAAATTAGATTTAGCAAAAGCTTATGATCAGATCAGCTGGTCTTATCTTCTGGCGGTTCTCAAGAGTTTCGGATTTGATCAGAGATGGTTGTAGTGGGTTTTCTCTTTTCTTTCCACACCAAATTTCTCTATTCTTGTTAATGGCATTCCATCTCAGCCTTTTAATATTTCAAGAGGCCTTCGGCAGGGAGATACCTTATCTCCTTTCTTGTTTATCATAGCTGCAGAAGGGCTTGGCCAGCTACTTAAAGCAACTCTCTCAGAGCGCAGGCTTCATGGTTTGAAACTCTGGGGTCCAGCTATTGCCCTGAATCATCAACAATTTGTTGATGATATTTTACTCTTCTATCAAGCTTCAGTCCGTGAGATATGAACAATTCTTGCAATTCTTGATATCTTTATGGATGCTTCAGGTACTGTAGTGAACAATGACAAATCTCATGTTTATTTTCTGAATGTTACAAATGCTTCGCAGCACTATATTTCTCGTCTCTTAGGCTTTCGTATTGGTTCCTTCCCCATGCGCTATTTGGGTGTACCATTATGTAAAACAAAATTGAGAATTGCAGATTGGTGTGATCTTGTTACAAAGATGGAACACAAGTTGCACAATTGGGCGTTTCGAGTTCTTAATGCTCCTGGTCGATTAATTTTATTAAAATCTGTGCTGCAATCTATTCCTATATATCAAATATCTGGTAGAGCAGCCCCGAAAAGTATCTGTAATCAGTTGGTAAGTCTGTTTACAAAATTCTTATGGCAAGGGGCGCAAACTGCCCGAAAGTGGCCTTTAGTGTCGTGGCAAATGATGATTAAATCTAAACCAGCAGGGGGGCTGGGTCTTCGTGATCCCTTTGTCCTTAATCAAGTGATGGGCGGAAAACTTTGGTGGCGATGGCTCCAAGGGGGATAGGCCTTGTGGAAGACAATCTGGGAAACTAAGTATGCAATGCCACGCTCTACTTCTGAAAAATTGAAAATTGATGTGGTTCCTAAAGGATCAGCAATATGGAATCTTGCAGCAGGAAATCGTTCTCTTATTTGCCAGCATAGTTTTTGGGAAGTACAAGATGGCACAACTGTGCTCTTTTGGGAGGATTCGTGGCAACAACGAGAGAAATTATTTACTCGTTTAGATCTTGCTGAACTCTTCTTATTCACTAATACTCCACACCACCGCTTTGTATCCAATTACTGGACGCAGCATCATATGACTCATTGGAGGAAATGGAAAAGTAAAGATACATGGCCAGATGCACCAGACACTCTGTAATGGAAAAATTTTGATCGGGATATGCAGACCAGGAAAATCAAGTTAAAAACAGGGAGGGATGTTCTTCGTTGGGGTCATCGCACAAAGGGTATGTTCACTATTAATGAAGCTTATCATATACAAGGTCATAATAATCCTCCTCTTGTTTCTCCTGTTTGGAAGAAAATCTTGGCCATTTATCACTGGACGAAAGTGGCTTATTTTTTATGGCTTGTTGCTCACCAGAAAATATTAACGTGGGATAATTTGCAAAAGCGAGGCATGATAGGACCGTCAGTTTGCTCCTTTTGTAGATAGGCCGCTGAAACCACTGAGCATATTTTCAATAGTTGTGCCTATGTTGTTCCCCTTTGGCGTAGTCTCGAATTTACATTCAGGAAAACAGATCGTGATCCCAACAGTGTCATTACCACACTTTTGAATTGGACAAAAGGAGGCTATCAATGTGTAGTTTTAAATTGCGCATGGCAGCTGGTATTGGGGTTTTTAATTTGGGATCTCTAGAAGGAATGCAACCAACGGATTTTCCATGGCGAGGATACTGATAATCACAAGGTCTAGGAAAATGTGCTTGCTAACATCAGAGAAACAATCCTGGTTGAAAACTGGCTTCAAGATGATTGGAAGGCCGAAGGATATGAAACACAAATATTACATAAGTTAAACATCCATCCGCATATGTTAGCAGGTAATCTATGGAAATTCAGACCTCCTAGGCCACACTCCTCTCAATGTTGGCAGCGACCTACTCAGGGCTTTATCAAACTTAATTTTGATGGTGCCTCTAAAGGCAATCTTGGGCAATCTGGCATAGGGGGAGTGTTCAGAAATTCCCAAGGCGCAGTTTGTCGAGTTTATGCTATGGATTTGGGGTATGCAATGAACAATGAGGCAGAATTGGCTTCGCTTCAACATGGATTAATCATAGCTAAGCGTGAACAGTTTCACCGGCTTATTGTTGAAGGGGACTCTGCTATGGTGATTGGAGCTTTGACTAAACTTCAAGAAGGTATACATTGGGATAAAATTAGCAAAAGTTGGCGCACAGCAACTTTGCTCCAAGAACTTGAGGCTCTAGTTCCTCAATTACAATATATCCTTCCGTCTCACACTCGACGTGATTGCAATGAAGCGGATGATTATTTGGCAAATTGGAGTTGTCAAAATTGTGACCGACATCTGGATATTACTCCTTTTGCTCGGGCTTCGGATATTGAATTTTACTCTTTACAACTGATAATGGATAGAGATTTTAGCGTTAGTGATCTGCGAAATAACCCCCGATCGGGGTGCGGGCCAGATCCCTCGGCGTCAGCGGCTTTAATAGCCTAAGCTGAATGTCAGTGTTTTCATTATGACCATGATCTCCTGTAAGAGGACACGATCACTTGTAATTATATCAATTTATGTTGGCGCGCGGGCTCTTCATAGCAGTTTCCAGGTTGGTAGTAAGGGCATTTGTCTTGCTTTCTGGTTTACTTTGGTGGTTTACAGCGCAGGAGGGTATTCTGTGGGTGCTTCCAGTTCTTGCTAGCGACTGTTAATACGGTTTTGGTATGTACAGCCTCACTTTCTCCCTATTCACTCTGCGTATTCGCTGCAATTTACCATGGGTGTTTCAAAGGTGAAGGATGTCTTATTCGTTTTTCCCTTATGCTATTTACATGACGCTGAAGAGATTAGTCCTTGTTTCAAAATTCATGCTTTCAATTCCTGTACTCGCATGTGGTTTTGGAAGGATATAGAAGTGGGTTTACATTCCTGTAGTCTCATGTGGTTTTGGAAGGATATTGATGTCGGTTTCCTCAACCTCCTTTTCCTATATCATTGCAACGCTTTTTCTGGCAACTATGAATGGTTGTTTTGTTGCACGATAGGGGTTTCTGCTTCTCTTTGCCGACTATGTCTATTTCTTTGTCTTTTCTCCGGTTTGGTTTGTGACACGACAAGGGTTTGCTGTTTCGCATGTTGGCCCTGTGAGCTTTGTTGCCTTTTGTTCGGTCTTCTCCATATGATGCTCAGCCTTCATCAAGCTGTTTCTTCTTCCTCAGTTCTGCACATAAGTCTTTATGTTAAGCCTTGCACTTGTTGTTGTTGGCCGGTCTCTTACATATTATATGTCTTACTATTCCGCTCTGGTGCTTATCCTTTTCTAACAAGCTTCCAGGGAGCCACTATGACTAAGTCTGCATTGCCAACTCGTGAATCAAGATGCAAGGGTAAGGCAACAAAGGTCCCTGTGCGCTCTTCTAAACGAGGGCGTAAAACCAATGAACAGGTTGTTGAGCATCTATTTAATGCTTATGAAACCATGACCCCTCCACCTATTCGTAAGAAAATTGAGGATTGGGAGCAGTGTAGTATGGCTGCAGAAGTTGAGCTGCAGCAGTAGCGAGTAACATTGGATTTTCTGACTGACCCTGGCAGCACTAGGGGCAGGGTATCTTTGTTTCAGCAAACTATTAAGATGTATTGGCGCCTTAAATGTGTTCTTGCAACAGCACTCATGAGTATGAAGGAACAGGGCTCTCCGTCTTCATTGTTATTAGAGCTAAATCAAATCAACCAGGCACTGTCTACTATGACTAAGGTTCAGCAGCAACAGAATGATCGCATTGGGCACATTGAAGAGCAGTTGCGAGATATGCAGTGGGTGGAGCTGCTTGGATCTAAGGAAGATCCAATCCCTGTGAAATCTTCTGATGTCTAGAATTTTTTGTTTCTTTTTTATCATCTATGTTTTTTGTTTAGCGATATTATAGTTGTTGTTGTATATGTCAGTATTATGGACATAGTCGTGTAGCTCTTACTGCTACAGCTAGACTGAAACAATATCGTTTTTGGCTGGCCTTTAACTGTTTAAGATGTCCAGTACACCTGGTTTCCCTTTGGGCAGGTTGAGGCACATACTTCTGATGTATTACTTAAGCAACTTGCTCTTTATAATAGAAAAAACAGGTCCTACAAGACCACAAAAAAAAAACTAGTAATCTTAATCACTCCTTACCACTAATGTGCGCCATAAAACACCATTAGTAACACTATCAATGGATTCCACTAATTTTGAAGTTAATTAATAAGGGGGTAAACTCAATTTTATATGGGTTCATATTAGGCTTATTTTTTTTAAAGTTCTTGTCAATAAAGGAAAATAATAATTTGAAAAGAAAATTAAAAATGGAAGTTCATATATTAATTTGGTAGTATTTAAGTGCAAATTTTTAGGGTTTCTGCCGAATTTCTAGTCATAATTCCACCAAATTTGTTTTAGCTAAATCTTGATTTGTGTTGTTTAAACTAGTTTTTTTACTACATATATAGATTTAGCACCCTAAAAAATGTCTAGGGCACTTCCACTGAGAAAAGTTCACTTGTCAAACTTGTAGTTTCCATGAATATAAATCCAAAAATATTCCAAAAAAACTTACTTGAAACAGTCCATCCATTTTCTTTAAAAAATAATAATTTATTTTTAAATACAACTCTTTATATTAAATATTAATATATTTTAATTTTTAATATTTTAGAAATAGAAAGAATATATTGTTATTTTTCATTACCTTTTCAGAATTTTAAATTATGGTAATATTTTAATATAAGTTTGTAAATATTTTCTACTATAAATATCCATCGTTCAACCTAACCTAATCAATTTTAATATAAATATTATACTATTGTAAATTATACCATCTTTTCAACAAATATATATATATATATATATAGAAAATAAAGATAACTTTAAAGGAAGTGAACTATAATTTATATGATCATATTATGGCAAACCCTATTTATATTAAATTTTAAATCATACTAATTTATACACTTAAATTTAACCCAAAATAAAACTTAATAATAAAGCTAACTTTATTAGTTTTTATAATAAACATTTATATTATCAAAAATAGATTTCTCTTACTAAATTAAAATGGAATAAACCCTTTACAATTTTGAATAAAATAAAATTAACTAATAACATTATCGAATTTAATTTTTTTTTTATAATAAATTAATATTAAGCCGTTATAATTTTGAAGAAGTTGAAAGTAAAACGATGAACGTTAATCACCAAATATCCAGCCTGTCATTGTCTCGTTGTGAAGGTTGAACGTTAAGTACCCAGCGCGGAATATCCAGCCTGTCATTGTGAAGGTTAACGTCCACAAAAACATTTAGTACCCACCACGGCATTTAAATTGAACAAGGCAGAAAACAAGTATCATGTCTAAACATTTCCCTCTGTCAAAATGGGTTGTATCAGTTTTACGGTGGCATGGGTTGACATAATACTTCTGGTTCATTCTTATAGTCATGTGGTGCAAAGATAGAGAGATGAAATTTTTTATTTTTTTAAAAAGTTTTTATCAATCAACAAAAATAATATTTTGAAAAGGAAAATAAAAATAAAGTTTATATGGACACAATAAATTAGATTATGAAAAGTTTACATGTCAAATTTGTGGTTTCAATTAATATAAACCAATTTTTTTTAAAAACAATCATTTAAAGACTACTCCATCAAGTTTGTTAAAAAAAAATAACAATTTATTAAAAAAACAACTATTTATATTAAATATTATTATTTTTAAATTTTTAATATTTAAAAAAAAATAGATATACTATTATTTTTCTTTGACTCAATATTTGTTATTTGAGAATTTTCAACTATGATAATATTTTAATATTAATTAGTAAATATTTTCCACTATAAGATTATATTATTGTGAATCATTCAATTCTTTAAAGTACTTTCTCTTGAAATTTTTTATTTAAAACAACAAATAAATAAAATAAATAAATATCATTTTTGGGATTCAACTGCTTTAAGTAAGTCATTTAATTATGACCATTTCCATGAGAGGTAGTCGTAACTAACTTGATTTTTGAATAGTCCACTTATCACTCATTGAATAGTGAACTTTAATTTAAAATATCAAATTAATAAAATATATTAATTTACATTTCTAAAGAAAAATTAATAACAAGTCTAAGTTTATTAATTAATATAATAAAAACATTAATATTGTCAAAATTGATTTCTCTTAATAAATTAATATGAAATAAGCTCCTTGTAATTTTGAATAAATTAAAATTAGCCAATAACATTATCATTTTATTTTATTTTATTTTTTAATATAAAACTGTTAATTATTTTTATTTTTATTTTATTTTATTATAAGACCCTTATAATTTTTAAAAAGTTAAAAATAAAAATGTGAACGTTAATCCCACCGAATATCCAGTCTGTCATTGTGAAAGTTAAAGTGGGTCCACAAATCATATTTAGTACCCACGTGGCATTTAAATTGAATAAGGGAGAGGGCAAGTAGACGTTGATTTATTTCGAATGCTTTATCCGTTGTTGCATTCAATTCTGGTAGGGTTTCAATTCTTGCGGACTTGGCAGGGAAACATGAGAGACTGTTTGCAGAGCAAGAAGAGTTGGAGAGAAAAAGAAGAAGAGAATGTTGTGCCACTGCTAACAACACCAAATATGGCTGCGAATCCAGAGATATCACCTTCACCTTCATTGGAGGTACCTGCGAGTTTTCACGATGAGAAGCAACCTCAACAACAACCCCATTCATCACCCATTGGAGGTACCTGCGAGTTTTCACGATGAGAAGCAACCTCAACAACAACCCCATTCATCACCCATTGCGCGAATCCACCCTCTGCGTCTGCGAGAGTTGGGTAAGGCCAGATCGCTGCCAAATATTTATAAAGATTATCATGTCCACACATTTCCCTCTGTCAAAATGGGTTTTATCAGTTTTATGGTGGCAGGGGTTGACATAATACTTGTTGTTCATTCCTATAACCACGTGTTGCTATTCAAAAGAGAGAGAGATGAAATTTCACCTGCTTGCTGGAAAAGCAATGGAAACCCCATAACCTTCCATGTGGGTGGGCATATTAAATCTGTGTGTTACAATTACCATGACAATACCTTTTTAATAGCGTATGAGGTGTATCAGCAACGAATACATGGATGGGGCCAAGTGGATATAATAAGTCTCGAAATCGCCCCTATACAAGCAGGAGGAAATCCAATGGTAAGGCGCCTTTTCCCTGGAAACGAGTGCATAATAAAATGGGGTTTTGATGTACCAATTTGTAGGGCCATGATTTACGACGAGGTAGATCATCATTACAAGTTTTTTGAATTAAAAGAATACAGGGTGTTGTTTACAATACCAGATGTAGTCGGTCACACACTTCTTGTTGGCTCAGGCGGCACACCTATTGGTTCATCTCTGAAGTGTCTATCTCCAGGAAATATGGAGATGGTGATGTATGAAGAATTGTCTTCAACCCAAAGAAATGGAAGGCTGGGAATCGAATTGAAAATTTATTCCAAACTTAACGGAATATTGCAAAAAGTAGTATTTGTCCCTCGGCCTAGTAAAAAGATGATAGAATTCGTCGTGTTGTGTGGCAGCAATACACTACTTGTGCAACAACATTCATCGCAGATTGAAGTGGTAAAGATGTGCGATGAAAACCCTGATTCAATAAACATCAGAAATACAAATATTCGTGCAGCCTATGAGCCTTACTATTTGCATAAAAGAGCACAGTTTATCTGCTACACGGAATTGAAAACAATTCACGTTTGTAATATAGATGGCGAGATTTTGGTGACACTAGAAGACCACCCACTTGTAGAGGATCCAGATTTGATGGGGCATTCATATATTTCTAATTCACAGGATGTTCTCATTTCTCTTTGCCGCCGCTGGTTACGTGCACCATCGGGAGAGCGCTGGATATTCAGTGTGAATATTAGCAGCATCGTTACAGGGGAATGCTTGGCAAAGATCACTTCAGAAGATCCAAATTCTTCTAAAATCAGAAAGGCGGTATTGACAGGTGCAGTGACTGCATTTGGGTACGATGAAAGGACTCACCAGATTTTTACTGGAAATGGAAGAGGATTTTGTGGCGTTTGGTCCAACAAATTCCACAATGATGCAGGAGACGTGAGCAGCTACAGGTAGAGAACGATCCAGAAGAAGACTAGGCACAATTTTCATGCTATTATTTTATATTTCAGTTTTATGTTTTGAAGTTTATTGGTCGTATTGGAATTCCAAGTTTGATTCGTGATTTACGCACAAATTGAATGTGCTGGAACCATTTATATATTCGAAAAAATGATTTTAATAAACCAACAAAAAACTTTTTAACAATACTTTAAACTTCTTTAACAATACTACATATATAATGATTTAGGAAGATTAATTTTCCTATATTTTATGGCTCGTTTTCTAAAATTTTCGCTACCATTTTAAGGTGTAGTCTAACTTATAGTCTAAGTGATTTTTTTAAAGGTATAGTCCAACTTATAGACGAAATGACATTTTTCATGACCATTTTTCTTGCATATATTTTTATAACATTGAGTTTAAATTTTTTAATCTGCATAATTCTGGTGCCTCAAGGGTTTTCCAGGGTGATAAATCCATTTATACATTCGAAAATGTATTTTAAACAACAAAAAATCTTGAAATTGTATTATCTGATTTTGGTGAATTTGTCTATGAGTTAGACTACAGATGTATCATGAAGTGTTTTGATTGTGTTGATCATGAATTGATGCATATCTACATATTTTTTTAATATTGGAAATGTGAGATGTATCATGAAGTTTTTTGATGATGTTTGTCATGGATTGATGCATATTAAATTTATATGGTTATATTAGTTATTATGAATCTATAAATTGACATTACCACTAATGAGTAGTATTTAACTACTCCTTATCACCAATGCTTCATAAAACACTTCACTAACACCATCAATGGATTCCGCTTAGTTTGAAATTAATTAATAAGGGGATAAACTCAATTTTATATGGGCTCATGTTAGGATTCATTTTTTTTTTAAAGTTCTTATCAATCAAATAAATTGATAATTTGAAAATAAAATTAAAAATAGAAGTTCATATATTCATTTTTGAGTAGTTTTTAAGTGGGACATTTTGGAGTTTCTAGCAAATTTCTCATTTCAAAATCCCACCAAAACGTTTGTAGCCATATCTTGATTTGTGTTGTTTAAACTAGTTTTTTTACTACATACAAGGATATATGCCCTCAACACGAGTGGCTTGCCTCTCCACGAGACCTTCCTCTAGAGGAGATTTCACTCAAAAAATAGACCTCCTATTAGCATGACATAATCTCACACAAGGTGACGATGAGGATCCATTCAACAAGGTTACATAGGGATCATAAAATTCCATGGTGAATACATCTCACATGAAGTAAAACATAGATCCCGCAAGATACATCAAGAAAGGATATAAACAACATAATAAATCTCATAGCAAATGCTAAAAGAGGCACATGATATCAAAACTGCATATACCTCAACCCTTGAACTTGGGTGAAGAAGTGGATGCCCAACTGTTAAGTTTGGCTACACCATCGAATTTGTGGCAACGAGAGGCATAAAATCGATTGTTCATGCTTGAGAATCTGACACCATCACTCTAATATGGAAAATGGCTGAAACATGGGAAGATTTTCTACTAAAACGAACATCGTAATTGATTTCTTGTCATCAAGAGGTGTAAAATCGACATAACATTTGTCAAAATCTGACTCCGGAAAGTTCGAGACCTCAAGGAATCCTTTTGATGCCATCAAGATTCCCTAGGGATGGTTCCATTGTCTCCATGGCTCGTTGTTCTACCCTGCAAATAAAAAAATAATATTTTCAAACTCCGCGTTAGTCTCCTCCTCCGGGGGCACTGCGGAAATGGGTTTATATAATATATGTGGGTGGAGTTTACAATGTGACAACCATTGGGTTTTTGGTTCGATTGGATGACTGATGTAGAGGGGAGTTGGGTTAAAACCATGCTCGCTCCAAAATAGAATGCATATATCATTTTTGAAACTGTTGTTACATAATTTTGGTTCGAAATTAAATTTGGTGTGGTTGGTTTGGGGACTACCTGCTCAGGTGTTAGCCACGTGGCCTGGGTGGGTTCACCCTCCTCCAGTCCCATTTGATATACTGCATTTGGCAGAAATGGATTTTCAATACATGTATATATATTAAGGTGGGAGGGGTCCGCTCCACACGACCCTGACCCAACCTCCTCCTTTGTGTGCTACTTGGGTGGTAGATCTGCTAGGGGTGGCCTGCCCCCAATCCATCCAAAACTTATTATATTCATTTGTTTCGGCTCTGGCCAGGGTTTGCGAGTTTTAGTCACTTGAAACCCCAAATTTAATATATATAATTTGTAATGAGTGGTGGGGTGGCGGGGGTAGTGGCTCACCACCCTCATTTTTATACTTTTTTTGTTTTTTAAAACAATAATGGGTATTTTCCATTTTAATGAAAATAAGGGTCATTGGGAAAATTAAAGAGGCCAAAATTTTGCCCGTTTTCAGGAGCTAAGTTCCCTATCGGTTTATGGTAAATTTGTGGGACACTTAATCCTGGCGCAAGTCCAACTTTGACAAAAAAATTGACTTGCTCTAACTCCTCCATATAGTCTCACATTGGAGATCCATTTACACCATTGGAATTAGGGTCAAGAGAGCTTCAACGTGAACCTTGTTCGATAGCAATCTAACCACTTTGAATTTTTACCATTTATGACCCCTCTTGGTCTCCTGAGTGTGTCTGGAGCCACCTGGATCACCGTCGAAGTATCTCAGCAAAGTTGTCCATCATCGCTTTCCTTTGTTTCTCAAGGGCCTCCTCGAGCAATATTTTGATAGGATCTCCTACTCCCTTGTCTTTCTTTTCTTCTGCCATGGGAGGATGTACGGGTTTTCAAGGCTCATCTTGCAAAGGTTCAACTAGATCAATCCCTAACTCCTTATACCCCGACCTCGTTGGGGACATGCAAATAAAAATCGAGAAAGAGCAAACCACTCTGATACCACTGATCCAAATTTAATAATGAACGAAATATAATACATAGATAATCACAAATACAAATATGCA
The DNA here is from genome assembly GCA_034641835.2 of Pinus albicaulis. Taxonomy (NCBI): domain Eukaryota; kingdom Viridiplantae; phylum Streptophyta; class Pinopsida; order Pinales; family Pinaceae; genus Pinus; species Pinus albicaulis. The sequence continues at coordinate 146,207 of JAXQQM020085210.1, forward strand.
ACAAAAATACTATTTACTTTCATTAATATTAAATATTGAAAATGCTTATAGACAAAATTGAAAGAAACTAGCTTTGGTGATGGTAGCTTATCTCAAAGAAGAGATGTGGAGGCTACATGCCTCTGAATTGTGTTACAATGAGGTTCGAAGGCCTATTTATTATTTAGAACGATGGAAAAACGTAAAAATCTAAAAACATAACCCTAAGAGATGAAAATGCCAAACTATGGTCCCCATTGGGGTAAATTCGTACATCAATTTTTCTGGGGTCGTAACTTAGCACACAGTCTTTGTTTGATGCACAAGATACCTCTTTAAAAATATCTATATGAGTATCCGAGGAACATAATTGCTCACGACTAATTTTGAGTTAAAAATTCAAATTTATCGCAGGTATAACGTTTGAGAGTGACTCAAAGCCTCAAATACCCAGATAGAATGTATATCACCCCCAGGCTAGCAACCCCATACCCACCTCGACATAATGGGAAAATTTGGACAGCGCACAAACCAAGCATGACCTAAGTGCAACCTAGGATAACATGCAGACAATGCAACTTGATTGGCCACTAGGTCAATCAATGAATAGAACTGAAGCACCTGTCAAACAGTTTTCGCATAGTCTCTTCTCTCCCATAGAAACTTCTCTCTAACCAAGAGAAAATCACGCATACTTATTTCTTGATTTGTTCACACTTTCATCATACAATTAAATGTGAACATCTCCTAAATCTTAGAGTGGCAAGAGCAGCGTTAATTCTATGCTCCCTAAAATATCTATACACACCCATGCCAAAAACTCGGAAATGGAAGCATAATCTCTCATCTTCTACAATTAATCCTTTCTAAGCATCCATGTCTGGGACGAATACTAGTGTTGATTCCCACACAATCTACTCAGTTGGAACAGTGGTACCATGCACCATTTGCACTGGCCATAACAACGTACCAAAGGTATGCCCACTAATGGAGAAAATCAAGCACCTCTGCACTAGGCACAATTTCCACCGATGGCAAATTACCCATCCTTACGAGATATCTAGCCTTGTGCTCACACAGGCTCCCATCATGGAAATTTCCCCCAAGCCACCATACACCTACCACGGAAAGGGGAACTTGGTTGCCTCATCCTCTTGAGTTACAACGCACGTCGATTACTGCGGATGGTTTGATCGAGTCTTTGCCCCAAGGTCACCTAGGAAGAAGTAATCAGCATCACTGTGTTCAATGCTCCATAACTCCTAAGGCAGTGCCACACATTCGCACCACTAACAAAATAATTTTCCAATGCCGGTAGGTATGCCCTCTCTCATCTTCTTTTTTAAGCACATGTCTTTCAAATAATATTTGAATAAAGAAGATGCTTTCACTTGGGGTATTTGTTTTTGAAAGTAGTGTGAAAACCATCCACAGCTCCATCCACTAAAAGTTCCAGAGCAGGTATCATTCTACCCCCAGCATGATAGAGTCCCAGAAAAAATCTACATATCCTGACATCATTTCTCCATTAGAAATTAACCATAGGTTCCAAACACATGACCATGTTTATCATCACCTCACCTTGCACATGATAAGAATCCTCGATGGTCGATACAGCCCCCCGTCCATGGAGTTCGTCACCTAAAGTAGACCATATATCACAACAATAGTGATGCCATGGCCATACCACTGTAGTCCGGGCAGCACCTCATGCCCATTCACTTCCCATGCATCACGTCACATTTTACCATATCAAAATAAAACCCATTTCCCAGATCACCAGGTTGTGCAAACATATTGAAAGCGCACTACCACGCCTCGCATTTTACCTACCATACCCCCATCATCATAACCCATCTATGACATTTTTTCATCCCCTTCATCAACATCACACATGAGATGAACCAATGGGGCCCCACCACTCAGAAAAATACTTTCCTCACATCATCAGTGAGTAAACACTTTAATGTTTTGGGGCACCCAACTCTATGTTTTTACAAACCAAACCCCATTATTTAATTCTTTTGGTATGTGTACAAAGACCGCAAACGGTGCACTACGTACCCCCACTCATCGATTCATTTTTTCTCCCATGAAAGCAGCCCCTCGTCACCCTTGGTCAGAGTATCACACCCTCATGCAAAAGCCATCATGACATTCATAACCAGTTTATACCCACCCTGGAAATCATACCAACTCTAGGGTTTCCCCATAAGAAATAGTTATGTCTACCGCCAAGCTTCTTTTTATACTCCGACCTTGGGCCACTGAATCCCCATCGTCAATTTTTAGTCACCCCTCTCCATCATGCCTATGTTAAACCCATCACATACATGATCCTAATCCTTCGTATCAGTGACCCCCTTGTTTGGTTGAGGCTTCCTTTTTGTTGACTTCAACACCTCTTTTCAAAAAAGGAAGCAGTACCTTGGACTGCCCCTCTCCAGAAAAGGGACATCCTCGGGTGGCACTGTGGGATACATCATTGCTCACAAAAGTCATTGATCCTCCTGAAATTCAACTACAACACAAGCCTTCATGTCAAGATGGTATCATACCTTACAACCATTGCACTTTGATCAAATTCGTCGAAGACCTGTGCCTTTATAAGCATCTCTTTCAGAAATTATTACACGGGAAGGTCCCCCCCAGCACCTATGCATACAATGCGCATTCATATTCCATACCAATTTTACGCATATGGGTACCACATTCTACCTATTTTCAAATAAAAAACACCTTTGAGGGCGTCAACAGTCGTCATCATCAACCAAGAGATCACTACCTTAATAGTGACATAGATAGAATATATATCTTCCAAATAGATTTGTTTAAATATCCAAAGCATTACGAGCATGGGACATGCCCGCCTCGTATAAAATTTGTATATATTGTATTATACCATTACTTGCAGGGATCCCACAAGACATGGTCACTCTTCGACCCGGTACAGGTTGTCTCCAACTCTGAGCTACACACAAGTCTCTCTCTCTCTCTACACACAGTACATATAAAAGAAAATATAATGTATTTCGGCTATACAGTTCATCCTCAACCTCACCCATTAGGGGGAAACTATAATCACTAGAAAGTAAGACAAGCAAATACGAAATTATTTAATTTTAGGCAGAAGAACTTACATGACTGAGAGACATTAGAGAATCTAAAGTATTTAAAAAATTTCTAAGGTCTAAAGGAAAAAATAAAATTGCGAGCAGAAAGGACCAGCCAAGTGTGCCTTTACATGCAAAGTTCTTTGATAAGCGTGCCTTTGCACAAATTTTCCTCCAAAATCCACGTTCTCCTCAGAGTGGAGGGAGTAATTTTCTGGGACCACAAGGCACACTCCAAGACATTGATCCCACACTTGATACCACCTAAGGACAGTAGCCCAAGCCTCCTTAGGAACTAAAATGAGCACATAATGGAATAAATGTGGCGCACAATGGAATCACCCTCCTCTCCTGGGTGACCATACACAATGTACCAAGCGAGGGAAGGAGGATTTGAATTCTCCTATAAAAGGCCACAAAGAGATGAACAATATGAGAGCACATTGTTATGCTGGCCATAATTGCCCCAAGAAATACCAGAATTGTGTGATTCAGAGTAGAGATAGAGGGGACTCAGTTGTTAACCATCTAACAACTCCAGTCCACTATAGTAGAGAGAGAGATACTTTGCGCCAAGGCAGCTTGGAAGTAAAGACATCCTTGGAGCTCCATGGTTCCAAGGGCCCCTTGGGAAGTGGGTTAATGTTTCATCCTCATTTCCTACCAGCACTCAATAATAGGGGACGTAAGCACTGCCATTTGGATTATTGAAGGTGTTTGACTCTATTTAGAGCTTTTTTTTTGTTTTTTTTGTTTTAATTTAGTTTTTATGTTTTAATATGCATGTTATTTCTCTATCTAGTATGTTTATGTTTCAACATGTTCCACTAACTTGCTTGACTCCATCTATTTTCTTCTTGTGACCCATAACTTAAGAGGGAAAAAACACCTGTCTTAATCAAGTTTGATTTCGTACATTCGTGCGCCAAACACACAAACACAATAATTATCTTGGATATAAATATTAGCTTTAATCTATGAAAACTTCTATGAATATTTTGGCATATTTCAAGGAGGTTAAATATTTTACACCCACCTAACAATTAGTGATAATTAAATTAAAATTATGTAAGGTCAATAATAATAATACTTGTGCATCATAGAAAAAAGATGGAAGGAGAAATGAAGTACACTAGGCTTTCCTACATACTTTCAGTTTTCACCGTCGTTTCCGAGGATATTTCCACCTGCATTGATGCAAACTATGGTCTAGGGTTGAGGATATCGATTCTCTCATCGAAAGTGGATTGACTCCAGTTCTGATATTTTATACAAAGAATTGGGTTTTATTTTGTATCCATGTGGTTATAACTCCCAAAGGAAAGTTTTGGTATGGAGAGGGGGTGTTTCTTTGCTTCAGGGAGACACATGAATATGGATACAAGAATCTCCCTTTAAGTAGGCCCTTCTAAGCATGCAATGCCATCAGATGGTTGGCTTGCATGGAATTAGAGAAATTTTGAGGTCTAAAATGGGCCTTAAAACAAATATGTACAACCAAAATCATCTTTATGAAAACCAATATGATTCAATATGATGATGTCAACCATGGGGAAATATTCACCATTTTTGGAGTAAAAAATTAAAAAGGTTAAAAAATAAAAAATGTATTTTTTCAAATTGTATTGTCAACTTATCTCCCTATGGTTTTACTCAAATTTAAAGTTTTAGCACTCACCTAATGAATAATTTAATTACTCAGCCAAGGAGTACCCATGTTGCATAAATTTGATGGACATTGCTACACAAAAAATGATAAATACATGAAAAATGTGATTGCAATCACGTTTTTTATATCTGAATTATGTTGTTCTCCTACATAACTACAAATTATTGGTATCATGGTAGTCTTCTCTTTATATAATTTTATTTACATGTCCTCAACAGGTTCAGGGTATAAGGAGTTAGGTCTTGCACTGGTTGAACCTTTGCAAAACCAACCTCGCAAACCCCAATAACTTTCCATGGTGGAAGAAACGAAAGACGAGGGAGCATGATTTCCTTTCAGAATATTACTCAAGGAAGCCCTCAAGTGAAAAAGGAACGCGATGATGGATAATTTTTCCCAAATCCTGCGGTGTCTATCCACAGGCGACGCATATTCACCCAACAGACACTCTGCAGGCACCACTACTAAGGGACAAGTCAACTTAGACATTCCCATATTTTAAGGCCATATAGATGCAATCATTTTAGATAGATGGCTAAATATGTTGGAAGGGAATTTTTTGATTAATGACTTTTCCCATTATGAGAAGATTACTTTTGCACTCCTCAAAACTATCCCACATGTCAATGAGCAGTGGGAAACATACTGTGAAGAAAGGGATGAGAGAGAACCCTCATTGTTATCAGTTACACCCACTTGGAATTATTTCTAATATGCCATAAAATAAAATTATTACCCCATGGGGAGCTATGAGGATATGTACATACAACCAACGATGTTGTAATAGCAAAGGGAACAAGATGTGCATGAGTTGGTGAATATTTTCCATACCTTATGCAGAAAGTTGGGTATCAAAGATACGAAAAAAAATATGGTACTCAAGTATCGTATTTTCTTTCATAAATACATTCAGGAGGAAATGGAGTTCCTTGACATCACCTCGTTTTATACAACATACCACTATGTTGCCAATATTGAGCAGAAATTTAATTAGAAGAAGAGAGACTTTGGATCAGTGAATCTAAAGCAAGGGAAAGGTGCCTCCAAACCAGAGAATAAAGGAAAAATCCGAGGCGGGGTGACTGAGAAAAACTTGTTGAAGCCGTAAGAAAATAGCAACAACATGTATACAAAGAAGGACACAGAGAAATGGTGTGAGTTCCATAACAACCCCACTCACAACACAAGTGAGTGTCGAGCCAAGCAGTCACTGGTGGTTGAACTAAAGGCTTCTGAATCATATGCATGTTCTGAATTTGAGTCATAAACCAACAAGAGGAATGAAAAAGGGAAGAAAATCACTGATGTGGAGCCCAATGCCACTGTTGCCACCACAAATATCCAAAATACTAAGCCTAAAGATCCAGAGGAGGGGGAGTGACTCTTCCAGTCATAAATGTGGGTGTATGGTTGTCCATTGTAGTTCATTATCGACAATGGGAGCCAAAAGAACATCATATCACCATAGGTCGTGAAGCAGTTGGCCATACTAACCACACCACACCGACAATTGTATACTATGAGGTGGCTTTACCAAGGAGGAGATCTTTGCATCGGCCAACAGTGTCGCCTTCCCTATAGCATCAAGCCTTTCATATATGAGATACTGTGTGATGTTGGTCCTCTTGAATTTTGCGATGTATTATTAGGCCAACCATACTTGTGGAATCATCATGTTGTGTATGAGTCTAGGCCTCACACTGTTATTATTTATTTGTGTAATAAGTTATAAAAGATACCGAAGGAAGCAACTACCACCATCTCTTTGATCTCTGTGAGGCAATGCAGTAAGATCATTTCCTAGACCAGGAAATTTGTCTTCCTTATGATTCACCCTCAGGGAAAGAAGAATACCATGGCCACATTCATAGCCTCCAGATAGATCTCCTCTTCACAGAAACAATAAAGCCATGCTTGAGGTACATGTTTTTCAATGAATCAATTTGTAAGCATAGAAAGCCTCTATAGTGTGCACTATTTTACTAGGAATTAATTCTCAACATAGGGAATCACTCAAAATTTCATCCTATTCTTAAACTTCGCCTTTTCGTGATCGATTTCATCCTCAACTAGAGACATTTTCTGCTAGATGGAATTGGGGGCCTATTAGCGGTATCTTCACACAACATTATGAGGCTAGAGTCTATTGCAAGTGCAGCCCTCAATTCAAGAGGAGGATCCTTAATGAGACCTTGAGTGTTGTCGAGGCATAAAAATAGAATGCTTAAAAAATATGAAATATGGTAAAACACAAGAGGGGCTAAGAGTAATGAGAGGGGCCCATTTCAATTGGAGGGGGAAATTGCAATGTGGAAAAAATGACGTAAATTCCTATTTAAATTATCGATAAAGACAATAGGGGATCTCAAACAGGGGGACAATTTTTTATACGAGGGGTAGCAAGACCAACTGTAGAGAATTTATCCAAATAGAGGGAGGACAAAATTCTTAATTGAAGGAGATATCACTTGGAATGAAATATTACAACTTTGACTTCTAAAATTTGAGTAAAAATATGTTTGTATTCAACTATTAGTGGGAGGATATCGAACCATTACTTTTTAAACTTGAGGGGAATAGAATTAATATGGTGGATCAGATTACCTAGAGGCATTCGAGAGTTGAGTAAGTGAGAGATTTCATGTGCTTTGCCATGCCCGAAAACAAATCCCCTCTTCCTAAAAAAATTTTCCTCTCCTAATTTATCTCTAATTCAATAGGAGTGACCAATAAATTAAGACATACAATAGTATTGTTTAGATAAAACATAGTGGAAACCTATGAAGATGAATTCGAACCCAAAGCATATGATGGCTAGGATAGGAAGACTGTGTGCTACCCCTTCGTTGAAAACGGAAACAAGAAGACCAAATAGGTAATGTGGGATTGGGTGAATCACAGAGTCTTCCATAGAGAGGCTGTTACAATCCTTCTTGGGACGACTCAACATAAGCAAAATAATTTTTGTTTCCATGTTAACAAAATCCTCCACATGAATTTTATGAGACAAGGACATCTAGTAGTGTATTTTCGTTATTAACGACCATCTAAGGTTAATGAACTTGTATTATTAATACAGTTTGCGACGAGCATTGTCGTCACCATTAATTACTTGAGGTGGTGGTTCTGTTTCCATGTTGATTCTATCCTCATGTACATTGAAATGATTTATTACCAGGCGTTCGTGGGTCCCACCATGATTGGGCAATACAATAAGTACATTAACATTCACTAATTTATTTTCAAGAATTTTAATTTAATTACAGTGACATTGTTTTTTTTCCTAGTGACATTGTTAATCCATGATATTGGTCCATCGTATTGTAACTAAGGGTGTTTGTAAGTTAAGAGTTTTCATGTTAAAATGTGGGGGAATAACTTACTAATATTATTACATGTTTAAAATTTATTTATGTTCAAGTCATATGTTTATTCCTTTTAAAATTGATAATAATAATTTAAAATACATTTATAATTGTCATTTTTATGATTTTTTTTGAAGGTTTAGTTTAACTTAGAGACTAAATGGAAATTTTCATGACCATTTTTCTGCATATATTTTTATAAAATTGAGTTTAAATTGTTTAATATGCATAATTCAAATGCCCCAAAGATTTTTCATGGTGAGGAATCCATTTATACATTCAAAAATGTATTTTAAACAACAAATTTTTTTTTTTAAAATTGCTAACTAGTAATTTTAACTACTCCTTACGACTATTAGTCATAAAACACCATCAGTAACACTATCAATGGATTCCACTAATTTTGAAGTTAATTAATAAGGGGGTAAACTCAATTTTATATGGGTTCATATTAGGCTTATTTTTTTTTTAAGTTCTTGTCAATAAAGGAAAATAATAATTTGAAAATAAAATTAAAAATCGAAGTTCATATATTAATTTATATATTAATTTGGTAGTATTTAAGTGCAAATTTTTAGGGTTTTTCCTGAATTTCTAGTCATAATTCCACCAAATTTGTTTTAGCTAAATCTTGATTTAAAGTCAGTTTATAAGTGAGATTTTCTGTTTTGGATAAAATAGGCAAAATCTCATTAGGTGACAAAAATTAGGAATTAGTTCCTAGATTAGCTCCAGTTTGTTGGGGGGGAGTTAATGCATGCTAAATTTGAGTTGAGAGGATTTATGAGGCTGTTAGATTCTCCTGCTATATAACAGGTATCCATACGTTTGTTTTGGAGAGTGTGTGAGAATTGTAATCTCCTGTTTGAATTAATAAAGACTGCCAATGCCCTGTTGTGTGGACGTAGCCCAGGAGGTTTGGGTGAACCACGTTAAAGCTGTGTGTCTTTCCTGTGCATGATTAATTTGCTGTTGTTGTGTTATTTAATTTGCTGTGCACTGTCCAACAAACTTAAACTAGTTTTTTTTCTACATATATAGATTTAGCACACTAAGAAATGTCTAGGGCACTTCTACTGAGAAAAGTTCACTTGTCAACTTGTAGTTTCAATGAATATAAATCCAAAAAATTTCCAAAAAATCTTACTTAAAACATTCCATCCATTTTCTTAAAAAAATAATAATTTATTTTTAAATACAACTCTTTATATTAAATATTAATATATTTTAACTTTTAATATTTTAAAAATAGAAAGGATATATTGTTATTTTTCATTAACCTTTGAGAATTTTGAATTATGGTAATATTTTAACATAAGTTTGTAAATATTTTTCACTATAAAATATCCATCCTTCAACCTAACTTAATAAATTTTAATATAAATATTATATTATTGTAAATTATACCATCTTTTCAAGCACTCTTTTCAACAAATATATATATATATATATATATATATATATATATATATAAAGATAACTTTAAAAAAAGTGAACTATAATTTAAATGATCATATTATCCCAAACCTTATTTATATTAAATTTTAAATCATAATAATTTATATTAATTTAAATTTAACCCAAAATAAAACTTAATAATAAGACTAACTTTATTACTTTATTAGTTATTATAATAAAACATTTATATTATCAAAATAGATTTCTCTTACTAAATTAAAATGGAATAAACCCTTTACAATTTTGAATAAAATAAAATTAACTAATAACATTATCGAATTTAATTATTTTTTTATAATAAATTAATATAAAGCCGTTATAATTTTGAAGAAGTTGAAAGTAAAATGATGAACGTTAATCACCAAATATCCAGCCTGTCATTGTCATTGTGAAGGTTGAACGTTAAGTACCCGGCGCGGAATATCCAGCCTGTCATTGTCATTGTGAAGGTTGAACGTCCACAAAAACATTGAGTACCCACCACGGCATTTAAATTGAACAAGGGAGAAAACAAGTATCATGTCTACACATTTCCGTGTCAAAATGGGTTGTATCAGTTTTACGGTGGCATGGGTTGACATAATGCTTCTGGTTCATTCTTATAGTCATGTGGTGCAAAGATAGAGATCAAATTTTTATTTTTTTAAAAGTTTTTATGATCCAAGAAAAATAATATTTTGAAAATAAAAATAAAAATAAAAGTTTATATGGGCACAATAAATTAGATTTTGAGAAGTTTATGTGTCAAATTTGTGGTTTCAATTAATCTAAACCAAAAAACTTTAAAATAAATCACTTGAATACTACTCCATCAAAAAAATTACAATTTATTAAAAAAACAACCATTTATATTAAATATTAATATTTTTAAATTTTTTATATTTAAAAAAAATAGAAATACTATTATTTTTCTTTGATTCTATATTTGTTATTTGAGAATTTTCAATTATGATAATATTTTAATATTAATTAGTAAATATTTTCCACTATAAGATTATATTATTGTGAATCATTCAATCTTTAAAGTATTTCTTTTTGAAATTTTTTTATTTAAAATAAGAAATAAATAAAGAAAATAAATATCATTTTTGGGATTTAACTGTGTTAAGTAAGTCATTCAATTATGACCATTTCTATGATAGGTAATTGTAACTAACTAATTTTTCATGATTTTTGAATAGTCCTCTTATCACTCATTGAATAGTAGACTTTAATTTAAAATATCAAATTGTCCAAAACTCTATTTATAGTAAGTGTTAGATCAAATTTATTTAAATTTAATCCAAAAAAACCTTAATAAAATATATTAATTTACATTTTGACAAAAAAAAAAATTAATAACAAGTTTAAGTTTATTAATTATTATAATAAAAACATTGATATTATCAAAATTAATTTCTTTTAATAAATTAATATGGAATAAGCTCCTTGTGATTTTGAATAAATTAAAATTGACCAATAACATTATCAATTTTTTTTTATTTTTATTTTTTATTATAAGGCAGTTAAATATTTTTATTTTATAAGAACGTTATAATTTTTAAGAAGTTAAAAATAAAAAAGTGAACGTTAATCCCACCGAATATCCAGGCTGTCATGTGATTGTGAAAGTTAACTTGGTTCCACAAATCACATTTAGTACCCACGGCTGCATTTAAATTGAATAAGGGAGAAGGCAAGTAGACGTTGATTTATTTCAAATGCTTTACCCGTTGTTGCATTCAATTCTGGTAGGGTTTCAATTCTTGCGGGGTTGTAACATTGTTTATTTCTCATCGAGAGACTTGACAGGGAAACATGACAGACTGTTTGCAGAGTAAGAAGAGTTCGAGAGAAAAAAAAGAAGAGAATCTTGTGCCACTGCCAACAACACCAAATATGGCTGAGAATCCAGAGATATCAGCTTCACCTTCCTTGGAGGTACCTGCGAGTTTTCACGATGAGAAGCAACCTCAACAACAACCCCATTCATCACCCATTGCGCGAATCCACCCTCTGCGTCTGCGAGAGTTGGGTAAGATGAGATCGCTGCCAAATATTTATAAAGATTATCATGTCCACACATTTCCCTCTGTCAAAATGGGTTTTATCAGTTTTATGGTGGCAGGGGTTGACATAATACTTGTTGTTCATTCCTATAACCATGTGTTGCTATTCAAAAGAGAGAGAGATGAAATTTCACCTGCTTGCTGGAAAAGCAATGGAAACCCCATAACCTTCCATGTGGGTGGGCATATTAAATCTGTGTGTTACAATTACCATGACAATACCTTTTTAATAGCATATGAGGTGTATCAGCAACGAATACATGGAAGGGGCCAAGTGGATATAATAAGTCTCGAAATCGCCCCTATACAAGCAGGAGGAAATCCAATGGTAAGGCGCCTTTTCCCCGGAAACGAGTGCATAATAAAATGGGGTTTTGATGTACCAATTTGTAGGGCCATGATTTACGATGAGGTAGATCATCATTACAAGTTTTTTGAATTAAAAGAATACAGGGTGTTGTTTACGATACCAGATGTAGTCGTGTTGGAGAGACAAAGGATTCAATCACACAATAACACAAAGATTTCACACTGAAACAATGAGCTGCTGCTCTTCTATTAATCATAAACCTCTGAATCATAAAACTCTCTTGCTCTCTTAAAAACAATGAACCCGTGAAGGGTATTTAACCTAATTGACATGCAAACACTCTCACACAAAACTGGACTTAATCAACTCGCTAACTCGCTCACCAAACATAACTGAAACTGAACTCAACTAACTAACTCCACTTAACTGCATGAGGAAGTAATTATATATTTTAACACTCCCCCTTAATTACGACCTCTAAACTAAAACATAACTCATGACAACTCAAACATGCCTGCTGGTCTATGTCTCAGCTAGGCTTACAACTCCCAAGTTTCTTTTGTGAAACTCAAACAAATCTACTGCTAATGGCTTTGTAAATATATCAGCCATTTGATCACTTGTTCTACAAGGCTTCAAGTGAACTTCTCCATTGTTCACTAATTCTCGAATAAAATGATATCGAGTATCAATATGCTTGCTCTTTTGATGAAACACACTATTCTTGGATAGTGCTATTGCTGATGTGTTGTCACAGTATATTGCTGTTGATCCTTGCTGTTTCTGCTTGAGTCCATCCAATACTCTTCTTAACCATACTGCTTGACATGCTGCTGAAGTCGCTGCTACATATTCTGCTTCTGCTGATGATAATGTCACAATAGGCTGCTTTTTAGATGCCCATGCTATCACACCTGAACCAAGATGGAACACATAACCGGATGTGCTCTTCCGATCATCCAAACTTCCTGCAAAATCACTATCTGTATATCCAATCAATTCTTTATGTTCTGTACTTGCATACATTATGCCATAATCTCTGGTTCCTGCTATGTATCTCAGAATTCTTTTTCCAACACTCCAATGTGTGTCTTTTGGAGTCTCCATGAATCTAGAAATCAGACTCACTCCCTGCATAATATCTGGTCTTGTAGCTGTGAGATACATGAGGTTGCCAACCAATCTTTTGAATAGAGTTGGATTGACATCTGCCCCTTCATCATCCTTACTCAACTTTGTACCTGTTGCAACTGGTGTAGGTACAGGTTTGGAATTATCCATCTTGAATCTTTTCAGCAAATCTGTTGCATACTTATTTTGACAAATAAAAATGCCTTTTTCAGATTGCTCAACTTCAATGCCAAGAAAATATTTCATGAGACCTAGGTCTGTCATCTCAAATTCTTTCATCATGGCTGCTTTAAATTCATCTATTTCAAGATCACCTATAAAAATCATATCATCAACATATAAGAAAACTATCAAAATATGTCCATGCTCATTTACCTTTGTGTATAAGGTAGGCTCAATGCTGCTTCTGAAAAATCCATTCTTGATCATATAACTGTCGATTCTGCTATACCATGCTCTAGGTGCTTGCTTCAGTCCATAGAGCGCTTTCTTCAATCTGTAAACTTTATCTTCTTTTCCTTCAACTTCATAACCTGGAGGCTGCTGCACATAAATTTCTTCTTCTAGAATGCCATTCAAGAACGCTGATTTGACATCCATCTGATACACTTTCCACTTGTTCTGAGCTGCTGTCGCTAGAACTGCTCTTACAGTATCCAATCTGGCTACAGGAGAAAATGTTTCTCCAAAGTCTATTCCCGGTTGCTGCGAGAATCCTTTGGCTACAAGTCTTGCTTTAAATCTGTCAATCTCACCTTTCTCATTCACTTTAGTCTTGTACACCCACTTCACACCAATGAGATTTTTATCTTTTGGTAAATCAACCAAATCCCATGTATCATTCTTTTCAATGGAATTCATCTCCTCATCCATGGCTTGCACCCAATTGTCATCTCGGATTGCTTCTTCAAACGAAGAAGGTTGGAATGCCAACAATGCAAAATTTGAACTAACATCCAAATCATCATAAATATCCTGCAAACTTCTCATCTTTTTCTTACCTGATTCGCTGCTTGGAGAATTCTGATCTGTGGATCTGCTTGAAGATCCATGCTGCTCTGAAAATCTTGGAGTCCTTGGTGGTGTGACTCTGTTTGGTGTCTGCTCTTTTGGTTCTTGCTGCTCCTCTTCTTCTACAAGATCATCCTCCATCAATGGTGTTTGAGCATCGGTTAGTGTGTCTACAGTCCCATTCCATGACTCTTCTTCTTTGAACACAACATCTCTGCTAATGATTTTCTTCTTTGTGACAGGGTTATACAGTTTGTAAGCTTTTGACTGCTCACTATAACCAGTAAATATACATTTTTCACTTTGATCATCTAATTTGCCTCTTATCTGCTTAGGCACATGTGCATAGGCTACACATCCAAAAACTCTGAAATGAGATACACTGCAAGACATACCTGACCAAGCTGCTTCTGGAACTCTGTTCATCACACTCTTTGTAGGAGATCTGTTTATCACATAAACAGCACATGCAACTGCTTCTGCCCAATACTCATTAGACAAGTGTCTTCCTTTCAACATGCTCCTTGTCATGTTCATGATTGTTCGATTCTTCCTCTCTGCTACACCATTCTGTTGTGGTGTGTATCTCGTCGTAAACTGTCTTCTGATTCCATGTTGTTTGCAGTACTCATGGAATGCCTTCGAATCATATTCGCCACCACGATCAGATCTCAATACCTTGATCTGTCGATCACTTTGGTTCTCCACCAAAGCTTTGAACTCTTTGAACTTTGCAAAAGTTTCAGACTTCTGCTTCAAAAAGTAAACCCAAGTCTTCCTACTGTAATCATCAATAAAGGTGAGGAAGTAACAGCTTCCACCAATCGACTGTGTCCTCATAGGTCCACACAAGTCGGTATGCACCAATTCAAGTGGTTTCTTTGCTCTGTAAGAAACTCCTTTCGGAAAACTTTCACGGTGTTGCTTGCCTAAGATGCAACACTCACATGTGCTAGCAGGTTCTTTGATGGGAGGTAAACCTCTGACCATCTGTTTCTGCTGCAACAATCTTAAACCGGAAAAATGCAAGTGTCCAAACCGAAAGTGCCATAACCAGTATGCATCAGAACATGCAGTTGTAAAAGAACTAACCTGATCATTGTAGTTCATGATGAGAGGAAAGAGTATGTTCCTCGTCATATGTACCTTTGCAATCAGCTGCTTGCTTGGGGATTTGTCGTAAATAACACATTGTTGCCCCTGAAAGATAACTTTGTATCCTTTCTGCATCAGTTGGCCAACACTAATCAAATTGTGTTTGAGCCCAGGGACATAGTATACCTCTGATATGGTCTTTGGCTCCCCCTGCTTGGTCACAATGTTGACCACTCCTTTGCCATCAACTGCCACAGTCTTGTCAGTCCCCAACTTGACCTCTGTCTGCACTGTGACATCCAAATTAGCAACCAAATCCTTGTTGCCTGTCATGTGGTTACTGCAACCACTGTCTAATAGCCAGACCTTATCAGACGGTGCATGCATGGTGTTGCATGCTAGAAACATAGAATCAGTATTTTCTGTACTGACATTAGCTCTCTGATTGCCTTGATCTGCAATCTTCTTCCTACAATCACGAGCATAATGACCAAATCTATTGCAGTAAAAGCACTTTAACTTTGATTTGTCAGACCTTTGATTGTTATGAAAGCTTCTGCTGCTGCTGCTTCCACTTTGATGCTCATGATCAGCTCGGCCATCTCTGTGACCGCCATAGTTGTTGCCTCGTCCTCTGCCTCTCGATCGACTTCTGCCTCGACCTCTTGAAATATAGACTTGACTTTGGAAAGTAGTTTCCAAAGTGGAATCCTTATTTCTGTCTATCCTTGCCTCATGTGATAGAAGAGATCCCATTAACTCATCAATTGTCAATTTTTCCAAGTCCTTTGCTTCTTCGATGGCTGCTACCACAACATCAAATTTGGTAGACAGGGATCGAAGAACCTTCTCAATCACTATTCGATCTTGAACATCTTCGCCATATATTTTTAACTGATTGACGATAGACATGACCCTATTCATGAAGGAATCAATGTCCTCTGTCTCCTTCATCTGCAGACTTTCAAAGTCTCTCCTGGTGTTCTGCAATTTAACAATGTTAACTTTAGCCATACCTTGATAACTTGTCGCCAGTGTGTCCCATGCCTCCTTTGCTGACGAGGTTATCATGATCTTCTGGAACACGGCGCGATCAACTCCCTGCTGGATCAGAAGCAATGCTTGCGCATTCTTTCGCTTATCTTTCTTCCACTGGTCCCTCTCTGCATTACTGAGGGCTCGTTCTTCTGCCTCATCTTGAGGTTCTGCAAACCCATACTTGACATGATCCCAGACATCATGCGCTTTTAGCATGGTCTCCATCTTAATGGCCCACATATCGTAATCTTTCCCATTGAAAGATGGAATTTGTGGCTGAAAATTTGATGTGGCCATCTTGCCAAAAAAAATTGTCTCTGACAAAAAACCCTAAATTTCTCTCTTTTTTTTTTTTTTGTAAAAAAAAATTCTCTCAGTAAAACCCTAGATTTTAAAAAAAAATTCTTGTCCCTTATTTTTATAAAAGTCTATAAAAAACCTTCATAAAAAATATCCTTTGTATTTTTATAAAAGTTTATAAAACTCCTTTCTAAAAACTCTTTATAAAGCACCCTTCGATTTTTTTGTTATATATATATAAATCTTTATAAAAAAGATTATATATAAAAAATCTTAAAAAAAACTTATGAATACGTATTGTCTTTCCCTTTTTATTTTTTGCTTTAAAGATCGACTCTTGAATAAGTCAAAGAAGGCGCATGCACGTATGTACCGTTAAAGACAAACTCACGATTGATTTGTTTTTGCTTTCGCGCCGCCGCCGCTTGTGTAAGGTGTATTCAACGGGTTCCGCAACCCCGATGAGGTGAAAGCCGCGTTGCTGTTCCGCAGTCCCGATAAGAGCTAGGGTGCGGTCTCAACCGAAAATTCCAGAATTGCGTATCTTTGTTGAATGTCCGCAGCTCTGTTTGAGAGAGATTGCGGTCTTGCCTTGCGGATCTCCGCAGGTCCGGCACCAAAAAACGTGCGGACCGCGTAAAATTTTTAAAAAAAAATTTGTGTAAAAAAAAAACTTTCGGCCTTTTGCTCTTGGCCTGCTTACGGGTTCTGCTTGCCCACGGATCTTTGATCCTTCCTCAGCTCCGATACCAATTTGTTGGAGAGACAGAGGATTCACACACACAAATAACGCCAATATATTTCACACACAAATAATGAGCTGCTGCTCTTCTATTAATCATAAACTCTGAATCATAAAACTCTCTTACTCTCTTAAAAACAATGAACCCATGACGGGTATTTAACCTAATTGACATGCAAACACTCTCACACAAAACTAGACTTAATCAACTCGCTAACTCACTCACCAAATATAACTGAAACTCAACTCAACTAACTAACTCCACTTAACTGCATGAGGAAGTAATTATATATATTTTAACAAGTCGGTCACACACTTCTTGTTGGCTCAGGCGGCACACCTATTGGTTCATCTCTGAAGTGTCTATCTCCAGGAAATATGGAGATGCTGATGTATGAAGAATTGTCTTCAACCCAAAGAAATGGAAGGTTGGGAATCGAATTGAAAATTTATTCCAAACTTAACGGAATATTGCAAAAAGTAGTATTTGTCCCTCGGCCTAGTAAAAAGATGATAGAATTCGTCGTGTTGTGTGGCAGCAATACACTACTTGTGCAACAACATTCATCGCAGATTGAAGTGGTAAAGATGTGCGATGAAAACACTGATTCAATAAACATCAGAAATACAAATATTCGTGCAGCCTATGAGCCTTACTATTTGCATAAAAGAGCACAGTTTATCTGCTACACGGAATTGAAAACAATTCACGTTTGTAATATAGATGGCGAGATTTTGGTGACACTAGAAGACCACCCACTTGTAGAGGATCCAGATTTGATGGGGCATTCATATATTTCTAATTCACAGGATGTTCTCATTTCTCTTTGCCGCCGCTGGTTACGTGCACCATCGGGAGAGCGCTGGATATTCAGTGTGAATATTAGCAGCATCATTCTGGGGGGGAATCTTGAAGAGGCCTTGAACATGCTTGACTTGGTGATTTGCATTACGGAGAGAACATATATTTATGCAAGTGGAAGCTTCCGAATTCTGGAATGTCGGTGGAGATAGCTTCCTCAAGAACCTAAGAACTCTCGAGAAACAAGCTTATCTCCTAGAGACGTCTAGATGCATTAATTGTTGTTAGCGGGGTAGGTTGAAATTACTGCTTATCCAACACTCCCCCTTAATTTCAACCATATACATACACACACAAAATACACTATACATATATACACTCCTGATTAACATGCCTGCTGGTCTAAGTCTCAGCGAGGCTTACAACAGTACATCACAACAAGAATTTCATTTTTGTCTTCGTTCTAAATGGTCCATACTTATTTATTTTCAAACGCAATTTCATCTTCTTCATCTTCACCTTTTTCGCCATAAAGTAGTGGTGAAGTTTCTCATTTCTTGATTGCCGAATAACAGTCTTTGCATTCGACATTGCTGCAGGTTCTTGGAACTTGTCCTTTGCAAATTCATCTTTAACAACAACAATAGCTGCGGGAAGTACCACCTCTTCTTCAAAGAGGCTATTAACTTTCTTTAGTTTATCAACTATTGAGTCTTTCACAACTTCATCAGCTTTTGAATCCTCCACAATTTTGTTCTCTACAATATCTACATCATTCTATAGATTTTCATATTTCATATTAATGTTTTCAACCTCTTTAATTAACTCTGTTGTCAAGTCATCCTTCATTTGATTTGTATATGGAGATAGGCATATCCTCTCACCAAACAACAACTCATCAATGAGTTGTTTTTCATGCATCAAATTGAACCACTCTTCATGAGATACATAATTTTCATCATATTTGACTTCACAAGTTTCATATTTGACTTCACAATTTTTTGCATCAAAATCAGAGGGGGTTCCCTCATTATCACATGCTACTATTTTCTCAGCTACCAACATATTTTCAATTTTTATGATGCTTTCATCACAATCAACAATTTCATCAATTTCATCTTTCTGAATCCACTTTATGCTATACTTCGTTTCAAGAATATACCAAAACATTTTTGGATCAAATACTTCACCAAATTCATTTAAAATGTTTGACAAAATGTTTTCATCTAGAGCTGATATAATGAGAAACAATGCTATTGCACGTCTACTCTTATTTTCAAAATTCATATCAGTTTCTTGGACAAATTTCCATAAATCTACTGAACCTGCGGTGCTTCCATTTATGCCTTGAGGTTGATCCATATTCATATCTTCATTAAATTCTTCATTAAGCATAAATTCTATGATTGGAAATATTCCAAATTCTGCCTCTACCCTCTCATTGTTTCTCCTTTGCTGTTTTAGTCTTCTTTGCCGACCGATGCTTTCAGTCAGCTCCAAGCCCACGGTCTTCACCAATTTAGATTCAGCTCCACGGCAGCAGCTCCAGTTTCTTCGATATGCACAAATTGCTTCACACAATTCTGCAACAGTTCATATGCAAATAAACACTGCAACAACAACAACAATTCATATACAAAAAAAAAACTTCTTTCCACAGGATCCACACGATTTCTCCCGGAATTAGATCGCGATCTTTATAACCTACAAATCCTTATAAAGAACACTAACAGCTCTGATTCAGCAAACATCCCACGAAGCTCCATGATCATCAACTCAACTCTCAACGGTCGTAACACAGATCCACCAGCAGCAATACTAGATTACTCCAATTTCCTCCTCGGCTTTTACCAAGTCCTCTTTAACACAACAAAAATTGTCTCATCCCAACGATATCAAAGACTACCTGCAATAGCCTGACACCACTTTTGTTCACAACAACGCAAACAACGCTCCACTATCAGCGCAAAAATAGGGAAGATTCCGCGTGCCCTTCACACAACCACTGGGCTGGCACCTCTGGCTCTCGAACCCTCCTCTGGCCCGGCAATCACAACTATAGCAACACAACAAACCCTTACAAATTTCAACCCTTTCATTCACGATGGCAGCTCTGAGCTTCACAATTCACCTAGCACACAGGTTGGCTACTCTTCCACACTTGGCTACACCACTAATCACGAGCACACAGCTCCTTTACTGAGCACACCGCTCCTCACCACAAACAACTGCAAGCACTCACCCCTGCAAACACCAAGCCGAAACCATCGTTTGCCGGACCACGGCTGATCCTCAACATAAACACTTACGGTTAGCTCCCAACTTTGGCTAACCAGCGCTCTTCTAACAACTCTCTACTGAAATGCACTCTCGAACTTGAGAATACCAAACTCTCCAAGATCGGCAGCCAACATTCACACAAATACAACAACACGTACAGAGCTAACACTTACCTCTCTGAGATAGAGGTACAGCGTTCTCCGCAGTGAAGCTCACCTCCTCCTCTTACAAACACGACTGCATTACTTGACAGGCACACAACTTTCAGCGGACAGGCTCACTACTCCACATGACTCAATGCATAGCTTCACAACGCTAACTGCTTCCACACCTGCTTCACACCGCAGAGCCCATAAGCCCGAACCCTCAACTGATATCAGAAGAACTGAACACAATAACTTGACTTGTTGATTTGCATTACAGAGAACATATATTTATACAAAGCAGAGAAGCTTCTCGATTCCTGAATGTCGGTGGAGATAGCTTCTCCAAGAAGCTAGATGAACTCTCCAGAAACAACCTAGAAACATCTAGATAACTCCTACTCATTAATTGTTCTCAGAGGGTAGGTTGAAATTACTATTTATCCAACAAATGCTTGCTTAGGATCACTTCAGAAGATCCAAATTCTTCTAAAATCAGAAAGGCGGTATTGACAGGTGCAGTGACTGCATTTGGGTACGATGAAAGGACTCACCATATTTTTTCTAGAAATGGAAGAGGATTTTGTGGCGTTTGGTCCAACAAATTCCACAATGATGCAGGAGACGTGAGCAGCTACAGGTAGAGAACGATCCAGAAGAAGACTAGGCAGAATTTTCATGCTATTATTTTATATTTCAGTTTTATGTTTTGAAGTTTATTGGTCGTATTGGAATTCCAAGTTTGATTCGTGATTTTCACACAAATTGAATGTGCTGGAACCATTTATATATTCGAAAAAATGATTTTAATAAACCAACAAAAAACTTTTTAACAATACTTTAAACTTCTTTAACAATACTACATATAATGATTTAGGAAGAGTTATTTTTCTATATTTTATGGCTCATTTTCGAATTGCAACCGTTGGGATTGGGAAGAATTATTTTATTATATTTTATGGTTCATTTTCGAATTGCAACTGTTGGGATGGGGAAGAGCTATTTTCTTATATTTTATGGTTTATTTTGGAATTGCAACCGTTGAGAAATGTAAATTTGTTAAAATTTATTTAGAACAAAAAACTAAGTATTTGTTTTATTTTCAAAATAAATTTATTGTCTAATTATTATATTATTATTAATGTTTAAAAAAATATACTTAGATAAATTATTATTATTAGATAGTTATGTTTTTGTATTTTTTCTTTTCTTTTAAGTTTTTTTTATTTTTTTTTAATGATTCGTAATTTATTGTTATAAGTGATATTATCATTTGAAAATGTTATCATATTTTATTAATTATGAGAATTTATTATTTGTTATACTTATAGAAGTATATATATTTATAGTTATTTTTATTTCATCTTATTATATTTTAAAATAAATTATATGTTTTTAATTATTAGGTCTATTTAAATTATATATCTAAAATAAAGAATATTATTAAATAATAAAATAATATTGTTTTTGAGGGGAAAGGAAACTCATACTTTCATTTATATTGAAAGGAAAATATATTCATTCATCTATAATCAACTTGGTTCTTTGTGTGGCAAAAATTTTATATAGAAAATACTATTAGTAGAATGCTTACATTCTACTTTTTCTTTTATGCTTCAACTTTCCATTAAGTGAATGAGGCATTACAGAGAAGAGCATTTTGTGCTACTAGTTTGTCTAGTGGGAGTGCAAGTCAATAGCACAGGTTTAGTATCTTGAGATTACATTTTCTTTGTCTAATTTTTGCATCAAATAAAGAAAAAGACCTTCCAAATTGTCAACTATCCTATAGAATACAGAGGCATAAGACTAGTATAGAGGCCTAAGGCTTGTGTGCTTTAGCAAGTCATCATAACAAAAACAAAAGCCTACCATTTTCTTAAAATTGTAAGATGATTATGTTCCTATATATTTTTTTAAGATAAGATATATTTTTATTTTTAATAAATTGATTTTATGTAAATCATTTTTTCTTGTTTTAGAATGGTAAGTGTAATTTTAATGTGTAGTCTAATTTATAGACGAAATAACTTAGAGACGAAATGACGAAATGGATTTTTTCACTGCCATTTTAAGGTGTAGTCTAACTTATAGTCTAACTGATTTTTTTTAAGGTGTATTCTAACTTATATACGAAATGACATTTTTCGCGACCAATTTTCTTGCGTAGATTTTTATAAACTTGAGTTTAAATTGTAGATTTTTATAAACTTGAGTTTAAATTGTTTAATCTTCATAATTCTAGTGCCTCGAGGGTTTTTTAGGGTTATGAATCCATTTATACATTCAAAAATGTATTTTAAACAACAACAAAAATCTTGAAATTGTATTATGGGATTTTGGTGAATTTTTCTATAAGTTAGACTACATATGTATCATGAAGTGTTTTGATGATGTTTATCATGAATTGATGCATATCTACAAAATTTTTTAATATGGGAAATGTGAGATGTATCATGAAGTTTTTCGATGATGTTTATCATGGATTGATGCATATTAAATTTATATGGTTATATTAGTTATTATAAATTTAGAAATTCACATTACCACTAACGATTAGTCTTTAACTACTCCTTACCATTAATTCTTCATAAAATACTTGACTAACACTTTTAATTTTCACCATTTATGAGCCCTCTTGGTCTCCTGAGGGTGTCTGGAGCCACCTGGATCACCGTTGAAGGATCTCGGCAAATTTATGCATCATCGCTTTCCTTTGTTTCTCAAGGGCCTCCTCGAGAAATATTTTGATAGGATCTCCTACTCCCTTGTCTTTCTTTTCTTCCGCCATGGGAGGACGTAGCGGTTTGCGAGGCTGATCTTTCAAAGGTTCAACTAGATTGAGCCCTAACTCATTATACCCCGACCTCGTTGGGGACATGCAAATAAAAGTCAAGAACGAGCAGACCGCTCTAATACCAATGATCCAAATTTAATAATGAACGAAATATAATACATAGATAATAAAAAATATAGGGATGCAACATAAATACTATTTCCTTTCATTAATATTAAATACTGAAAATGCTTACAGATAAAATTGAAAGAAACTAGCTTTGGCGATGGTATCTTATCTCAAAGAAGAGATGTGGCAGCTACATGCCTCTGAACTATGTTACAATGAGGTTCGAGGGCCTACTTATTATTTACAACGATGGAAAACCCTAAAAATCCAAAAACCTAACCCTAAGAGATGAAAACGCCAAACTATGGGCCCTGTTGGGGTAAATTGGTACATCAATTTTTCTGGAGTCATAACTTTGGCATACAGTCTTTGTTTGATGCACAAGATACCTCTTTAAAAATATCTATCCGAGGAATATAATTTCTCACGACGAATTTTGAGTTAAAAATTCAAATTTATCGAAGGTGAATTAAAAAAAACATCGTTTAGAGCCTCAAAACAGCTCCGAAAGTTCACGACTCAAAAATCTGTCAAAAATAGTAAATTGCAATACAATTAAGGAAACTGAAAACACTGAAAGAAACAATGGTGGGGTCCAAGTGGAATAGGCGGGTGGCCACCAATATCCACCTAGAACCATGTATAGGCCGACGTGAGGGCCAACTTATATAAAATTTTGTTTTATTATTTTTTAAGGAGCTGGTCTTAACATGTTTATAAGTTATAATAATTACAAAGACTGTAGTTCCTCCAAGTGTTTTCTTTGCTTCTTTTGAAGTAAAACTTCTACGAATACCACCCTTGAAATTAAAATTCTTGCTTCATGAAATTGAAATTCTTTTGGCACTTGCACCAATAGAGATTGATCCTCTTATCTCAAGAAAATTACTAGAAAAACTCATGGGTTCATGGGCATAAGTATTGCAACTTACAAAAATATAAACAAGGACATGATACAAGTTCCCCATCTCCAAGGTAAGTTGTCCAACTTTCCATATGTCCCTTATTGAATAGCTTATTACCATGACAACCCTACAAGTATTTCCTCATCCTTTCTGGTGACCCATTTGTGTGTTGCTAAGTAAAAAATGGGGTTATTCATGGGCTTTGATTTCATCGTCTGACGATGTCCTGTAATTTTTGATTGTCCTATTTTACTACCAATGGCAGCCATGTATTCTTCTTTATAGTTACTGTCCTTTATATTTTAGTCATTGTGAATATACCTGTTGATCAAGGACAATAATTAGGCCGGTAATGCACAATACCATGTCATCATGTTTGTGTGAGTCATTAAATTTTTTCTTGAGCAAGATATGTGGTCCACCGTGAAAATTTGAGCATTCTAGAACTAAGGCAGATTAATAAAGCATTTCATGCTCACCTCTCTACCTTAGTCACATCTCTTCTTTAGTTTCACCTTCAGATTATAAGTTCATTTAGGGTATCAACATGTATTACGCATCCATACATATAGGACATATTACGGAATCCATAAATTTAGGGCTTGCTTGAAAAATTGTTAGGGCTTGAAATCATATTCCAATAATGTTAGGATCATGCTCATGAATTTTTCAACAATGCTAGGGTTTTTTTGATGTTAGGGCCATGCTTAGGTACCCATCAGGTGTTCATAAATTTTGCTCAAAATTCAAAGCTATAGGATTGGGTTGAAACTAGGATGGTTGTGTAGATCTCGTCTTCCTGATTCCAACGCCGTGAACGATTCGAAAAACCGATGTCGTATGAGGGAGATATTGTGTTCTCATCAAATTGCCAAACATGTAAATTTTGCGACAATTTGTCTAGGGTTGACTAGGATGCCCAGTCAGCAAAGTGGAGGTATAGTCAACAAAAAAGAATATTTTGAAGAATATTCCTTTCTTTGGGCCAATCATGGGTTGACATGTGTCACACTACTATTCGTTGAATGGGTTTTCAGAGGGAAAATCATATGGTGCCAGGTGGCCAGCATTGAGGCCACCACGTGTCCCTCAAGTGGTAATATAAAATTATTGAGGGTCCATAGGAATCGAACCTCAGACCACTGGTATGACACGCACAGGTCTCCACTGCTCGAGCTACATGTAGTTCTTAACTACAATGAGATTCGAGTTATATTTGATATGTCTTTCAAATCACGTTTGGGGTTAGAACCATCGGCAGTCCCAACCCACCAGTGGTTCCGTTGGAATAGTCACATGGAATATGTTACAGTGACAAACATTACGTAGTTATAAAACCTGACGGCAATATGTCACATGGCGATGTTACACTGTACAGTTAATGCAATGGTCAACACTAACCAATAGAACTCAACCCATAGTCTAAAATTTCAACTGCAGGTTTAATGCGAGTTCTACTCCGACAGTTCCACTAACCTTTATGAAGATGGTGGTTTGGGGTGCATGTGCCCAACCATCCAACCATAAAGTTTAATGTGACGATTATTTCTGGCAGAACTTTGGAGGGCACATTTTTTATGTCGGAAATCACTAATTCAACTCTAGATAAGTGGAGTCCTCCACTTTTAGTGGAGTTTTTCTAGGTGTAACTGGGAAAAAGAGTAGGAGACTCAATTTTCACCCATTCTAAGTCAATGAAGATTAATTTTTGAATAATTTGAGCATTCTGGAGCCATTGGTGCAGAGAAAATAACCATTAGATCACTGTAACTACATGTATTTGCTAAATTTTGAGCATAATGAAAGATGGGCATGCCATTGGGAGTTGGACCAGAAGAGGTAGCCCAGGAGGGGTGAATTTCTTCATCATGCCTGCTGTGTAAATTATATGTGGTGACTTATTTCTCTATTTTTCACTACCGTTTAGTGTTATTTAAGCTTGTTTTATGCTTCTAATTCACTAAAAATCATCTACATTTCATGGGAAAACTCCTCAATACTTAGGAAAAATAATGAGACAAGTATGCACATGTTTATAAACTGAAAATACACTTAGAAAAAAAAAACTAATATAGTCAATTTAGATCGTATTGGTATCAAAGCTAGAGTTTATTCTCTTGTGTTGTTTAGTGCAAAAAATTGTTTAACTGTTTACAAGTTTTTAGATGCTTACTAGGCTCAAGCTCAAAAGAGAAGAAGGAAATTTGGTGGAAGCAAAAGGGTCTCAAGAAGATCCAAAGAAAAGGAGAGAAAGATTTCCACAATCTCCACCACCTAGTTCACCTCGTAAAGAAGTAGAAGCTACATTAAGTATGCCTCATGAGGAAGGATAAATTCATGAAGAATTTGATTTCAAAGAGGAAGAAAGAGCGTTCAGGAAATAATTCCTTGACATGATTGAGATGGTTAGAATCCTTTATCAATAAAGGAATGAGAGATTTAAAGGAGAAGGATCTAAACCTCACAAGGAAGAACAATGATCTTCATAAGGTAAGAATGATGAAGATACGTCAAAGAAGGGAAATGGAGGAAATGGAGGCAATGGAGAGCCATCATCCTCACCCTCATCATCATCATCTTCTACTTATTCTTCAGTAAATTAGCCACACAAGTCAAAGAATACTGGTAAAATTCATTTAAAAAAAAAATATGTTAAGTTTGAATTGCCATGTTTAATGTTGAAGTCAATGCAGAAAAGCTTGAAAATTGGATTAGGAAATTGGAGATATATTTGAGAATCCAGAACCTTCAAAATGATGATACCAAAATTCAATTAGCTTCATTGAGAATGGAAGGTGAAACACTTGTTTGGTGGGAAGCCAAGACAAAAGAGGAGATCAAGAAAAACGGTAAGATTATTCTATCATGGTCAGATTTCATTACTGATATAAAAAAAAGTTTTATAAATTATCTCATATGCAGAATGGCATAATGAATTGGAAGAACTTTAGGTAATTGAAGGGACAAAATGTGCAAGAATACACTAAAGAATTTAGGAGAAGACATCTCTTATTAGGGGTAGATTTGCAGAGCTAAGATACTTTGCTGAAGCATATAGGAGGCTTACATAGCTACCTAAAACATACTATTCTCATTTTTAACCCCACCAGTCTAGATGAAGTATGTATTGAGGCCACACATCTAGAAGGTAGAGGGAAGAACATTTATTAAGAGGGTAGAAAGAAACCTTTTAAGGGTAAAGTCAAAGAGAAGACCTCGAAAGTTAAAAACAAAAAGAATGCATTTGTTAAGAAAGAGGGAGAAAAAGTGGTTTGTAAAAATTGTTCAAAATAAGGCCATGATGAAACTCATTGTTGGAAATTACATCCTAAATGAGGCCCAAGAAACCCAATAACAGAGGGAAACAGAAAAATTCTACTACAACTTCACATGATTTAGCAGATGATTCAGGTGATGAATCTAAGATTACATCCATGGGATTGAAGAACATGAAGGGAAAATAAATTGAAACTAAACCTAGTACTAGTACGTCAAACTATCACATACATACTCCAAATGAAGAAGAAAGAATAGAATTGTTTCTTGTGTGGGTCATATCCTAGCATAACAAGGTTGACACATTGTTTGAAAATGGTTGAAAATAAAATTCGATATATGAAGACTTGGTCAAGAAGCTTAACCTTGAGACCATACCACATCCAAAACCATGTCCATTGTGTTGGATTTGTAAGGATGCAAATTTACAAGTTTCAAAGAAATGTATATTGTGGTTTGCAATCACTGCAAAGTTTGTTGACATAGATGAATTAGATGTGGTTTCGCATAACATAGTAAGTATTGTGTTGGAGAGTCCTAACTTGTATGACATTAAAGAGATCTTCCATCGCCATGAGAACAAATATCATTTATTAAAATATGGAAAGGAATTCATTGTTAGAGCACATCGCGAGAAGACAAACATTACTATGGTAAATGTTGGACATGTAAAGAGGCTGGTAAATTCAAGTAAGAATTTTGTTCTTCTTATGATTAAGCCTAAATCTGATGTTAATCATGAATAATTTGAGGGATGTGATCCTAAGTTGAAATCAGATTTATATGATGTAGTTAATTCACATCATGAGATGTTTTAGGAGCCAACGTGATTTCCTCCAAAAAGAGAGATTCAACATGAGATTCAGTGGAAGAAAGATTTTCCTCTACCAAACATCAGTATGTATCACATCTTGATAATGGAGAATGTTGAAATAAATAGGCAAATAAAAGAGATGTTGGATAAAGGAATCATAATTCCAAGCACCTTGCCATGTGGTTCACCCATAGTCTTGATACCAAAGAAAGATGGGACTTGGCACATGTGTGTAGATTTTCAAGCTTTAAACAAGATTACGGTAAAGAATCATTACCCACTCCCAAGAATAGATTATTTTCTTGATCAGAAGAAAGAAGAAAATTTTTTCACTAAGTTATATTTACGAAGTGGATATCATCAAGTAAGAATTGCAGACAGTGATATATGGAAAACTACATTCAAAACCAAACAAGGACTCTTTGAGTGACTAGTTATGCCATTTGGTTTGTGTAATGCACCGAAAACTTTCATGCGTGTTATGGATAATATTTTGCGTCCATTCCTTGATTACTTTGTGATTTTATACTTAGATGAAATATTTATTTTTAGCAAGACAAGAGAATAACACGTCTTTCATGTGAATAGAGTGCTTGATATTTTGAAGAAGGAGAAATTGTTTCGTAAGATGTCAAAGTGTGAGTTGGGAAAGACTTCTTTGGGCTATTTGGGACATATTGTAGGAGGATGAGAGTTGAGAATTGATCCTTCTAAAGTGGAAGCCATTGTGAATTTTCCCACACCCAAAATAGTAACCAAGGTAAGAAGTTTCTTAGGTGAAACTCAATATTGGAGAAAGTTTATTACTAAATTTTCTTCCATCGTAGCTCCTATGCATGTAGTGACAAGTGTGAAGAAATGATTCCAATGGGGAGGCAAAAAAAAACAAGCTTTCGAAGCTTTAAAAGACAATATTAGTTCAGCTCCAGTCCTTGCATTACCAAATTTGATTAGGAGTTCATAAATTTTGCTCAAAATTCAAAGTTACAGGATTGGGTTGAAACAAAGATGGTTGCGTAGAACTCGTATTCATGATTCTGGTGTCGTGAATGGTTCGAAAAACTGATGTCATATGAGGGAGATATCGCGTTATGATAAAAAAATCCAAATAGGTATGATGCACAATAATCAAAGGAATTATTCTAAGGAATATTCCTTCCTCAGAGCCAACTACAGGATGACAAGTGGTGAAATTATATTGGTCAGTTGGTTGTATGGGTTTTAGAGATGGACAATCATAAGGTGACACGTGGCCATCCATGAGGCTACCACGTGCCCCTGTAGTGGTGTAGTAAAATTTTGGTGAGGTCCATAGGGCTCAACCCCGCGACCTTCCTACATGCACACAGACAGGTTAGCACTCGCTCTACACAATGTTTCTTAACTATGATAGTCATCGACTTATATTTATAGTTCAATACAAATGGAGTTAGGGGTTGGAGCCGCTGACGATCCAACCCACCAATGGTTACGTTTGTGGTGATCACATGCAAACATTAAAGTTTAACCTCCAAAAACTCCATCTAACGGTTATGTTAACCACCCGCCAGCCTATCTGCAATGCTATCACATGCCATGTTGTTAAACGGTTAAACCCTCTACGCGGTCTTTGTAAACTCCAACTGCAACCACAGTTCCAATGTTATCCACCATGGTTTATGCCTTGGTTCCACTGATGGTTGTGGCCACCATGTGGTTTGGGGTTGGCATGTGGCCACCCCAACCATTAACCTTAAACGCCACGGTTTATTTGGCGGATTTTTTGAACACGCCTATTTTTGGGTATATTTCACTAAATCAACTCCAGTTAAGTGGAGTTCTCCACTTTTAGTGGAGATTTTCTAGGTGTAACTGGGAAAAAGAGTAGGAGACTCAATTTTCGCCCATTCAGAGTAAATGAAGATTCATTTTTGACTAATTAGAGAATTTTGGAGCCATTGGTGTAGAGAAAACAACCATTAGAGGCTTGTAACTACATGTATTTAAAAAAAAATTGAACATAATGAAATATGGACATGCCATTGGGAGATGGACCAGTAGATGTAGCCCAGGATGGGTGAAATGCTTCATCATGCGTGCCGTGTAAATTATTTGTGGTGACTTATTTCTTTGCTTTGCACTCTTGTTCAGTATTATTTGTGCTTATTTTGTGCTTCTAATTCATCTAAAATCATCTAAATTTCATGGCTAAAATCCTCAATCCTTAAGCAAACTAATGAGACAAGTATGCACACATTTATAAACTGAAAAGACACTTAGCATAAAAAAACTAATACAGTCGTATAATATCAGATTGGTATCATAGCTAGAGTTTATTCTCTTCTGTTGTTTAGTGAAAATAATTTTTTAACTGTTTGCAAGGTTTTAGATGCTTATTAGGCTCCAGCTCAAAAGAGGAGAAGACAAATTGGTGGCAGCAGAAGGGTCAAAAGAAGAGCCAAAGAAAAGGAGAGCAAGATTTCCACAATGTCCACCACCTAGCTCACCTCCTAAGGAAGCAAAAGCTACATTAAGTATGGCTCATGAGGAATAAGAAATCCATGAAGAATTTGATCCAAAAGAGGAAGAAAGAGTGTTCAAGAAAGCATTCCTTGACATGACTGAGATGGTTAGAATCCTTTATAAAGAAAGGAATGAGAGACTAGAAGGAGAAGGATCCAAAATTCACAAGGAAAGATAGGGATCTTCAGGAGGTCATAATGATGAAGATAAGTCAAAGAAGGGAAATGGAGGAAATGGAGGAAATGGAGAGCCATCATCCTCACCCTCATCATCATCATCCTCTACTTCTACTTTAGTACATCAGCCACACAAGTCAAAGAACACTGGTAAAAGTCCTTTTTTAAAACTTGATGTTAAGTTTGAATTGCCAATGTTTAATGGTGAAGTCAATGCAGAAAATTTTGATAGTTGGATTAGGCAATTCGAGGTATATTTGAGAATCCAAAACCTTCAAGATGATGATACCAAAATCCAATTAGCTTAATTGAGAATGGAAGGTGCAACATTTTTTTGGTGGGAATCCAAGACAAAGAAGGATATTAAGAAACATGGTAAGATTATTATATCATGGTCAGATTTCATTACTGCTATAAAACAATTGTTGTATCCATTAGCTCATATGTAGAAAGCCATAATGAATTCGCAAAACTTTAGGAAATTGAATGGAAAAAATGTGCAAGCATACACCCAAGAATTTAGAAGAAGAGCTCTCTTATTAGGGGTATATTTGTAGAGCGAAGATAATTTTCTCAAGTACATAGGAGGCTTACATAGCTACCTAAAACATTCTATTTTCATCTTTAATTTGACCAGTCTAGATGAAGTATATTTTCAGGCTACACATCTAGAAGCTAGAGGGAAGAACATTTTTGAAGAGGGTAGAAAGAAACCTTTTAAAGGTGAAGCCAAAGAGAAAACCTCAAAAGGTAAAATAAGAATGATTTTGTTAAGAAATAGGGAGAAAAATAGGTTTGTAAACATTGTTCAAAATAAGGCCATGATGAAACTCATTGTTGGAAATTACATCCTGAAATGAGGCCAAAGAAACCCAATAAAAAAATGGAAACAGAAAACTGCTGCTACAACTCAACATGATTTAGGAGATGATTTGAGGTGATGAATCAAAGATTATAGCCATGGGATTGAAGAACATGAAGGGAAAAGAAATTGAAACTAAACCCAGTACTAGTACATCAAATTGTGACACACATGCTCCAAATGAAGAAGAAAGAATTGAACTATTTCATGTGAGGGTCATATCCAAGAATACCAAGATTGACACATTTTTTGACAGTGGGTCACAAGAAAAATTAATCTCTAAATACTTGGTAAAGAAACTTAACCTTTAGAACATACCACATCCAAAACCATATCCATTGGGTTGGATTTGTATGGATGAAAATTTATAGGTTTCAAAGAAATGTATATTGACACGAACGAAATATTCCATTGCCATGAGAAAAAATATAATTTATTCAAATATGGAAAGTAGTACATTGTTAGAGCACATCGCAAGAAGACAAACATTGATATGGTAATGTTGGACAGGTAAAGAGGCTGGTAAATTCAGGTAAGATTTTTTCTTCTTCTTATGATTAAGCCTAAAGTTGATGTTAATAATGAATCATTTAAGGGATGTGATCCTATGTTGAAATCATATTTATATGATTTAGTTAATGTACATCATGACATGTTTCAGGAGCTAACAGTATTGCCTCCAAAAAAGCGAGATTTAATGTGAGATTCAGTTGCAGCAAGATTGTCCTCTTCCAAACATCGGCATGTATCGCATGTCGATAATGGAGAATGTTGAAATAAAGAGGAAAATCAAAGAGATGTTGGAAAAAGGAATCATAAGGCCAAGCACTTTGCCATGTGGTTCACCTGTAGTATTGATACCAAAGAAAGATGGGACTTGGCACATGTGTGTAGATTTTCGAGCTTTGAACAAGATTAAGGTAAAGAAATGTTATCCACTCCCAAGAATAGATGATTTGCTTGATCAGATGAAAGAAGAAATTTTTTTCACTAAGTTAGATTTACGAAGTGGATATCATCAAATAAGAATTGCATAAAGTGATATATGGAAAACTTCATTCAAAACCAAAAAAGGACTCTTTGAGTGGCTAGTTAAGCCATTTGGTTTGTGTAATGCACAAACGACTTTCATGTGTGCTATGGATAGTGTTTTGCATCCATTCCTTGATGACTTTGTGATTGTGTACTTAGATGACATATTGATTTTCAGCAAAACAAGAGAAGATCATGTCTTGCATGTGAATAGAGTGTTTGATATTTTGAAGAAAGAGAAACTTTTTCTTAAGATGTCAAAGTGTGAGTTTGGAAAGACTTCTTTGGTCTATTTGAGATATATTGTAGGAGGAGGAGAGTTGAGAATTGATCCTTCTAAAGTGGAATCCATTGTGAATTGCATTAGGGGAATTTTGAGGTCTAAAATGGGCCTCCTAAGGAAATTATAAAATAATAGTGGAAATAATAAGGTAAGATTTGATAACATCATCAAATTTTAGAAGGAAAAAAGAAAAAACTACTTTTTCAACTCATAATTTCAACTTATCTCCCAAATTGTTTACTCAAATTTCAAGCGAAAGTACTTGTTCGATGAAAAAATTAATTCCTCATCCAAGGAGTACCCATGTTGCATACTTTCTATGGACCCTGCTACACGAAAAATTAGAAATATATGAAAACATGATTACAATAACATTTTTTCATGTATTTCTCATTTTTCAAGTAGTAGGGTCCATCGAAAGTTTTCAAAATGGGTACTCCTTGGATGAGGAATTCAATTTTGCATCCAACGAGTACATTATTTTATTATTTTTTAATATTTTTGCCCTTTTACTTAAAAAATGGTGAATCATCCCCCATGATTCACATCATCATCTTGAATCCTATTGGTTGTTATAAATTTTATTTTAGTTGAAAAATTTTCTTAGGAGGCCCATTTTAGACCTCAAAATTCCCCTAATGGACCCACACTCAAAACAATAACCGAGGTAAGAAGTTTCTTAGGTGCAGCTCAATATTGGATAAATTTTATCGCTAACTTGCCTTAATTGCCTCAGTTTCCATGGATTACATTACATTGTAATTGAAGTCCCTTAGCTAAATCCATGCCCAATGGTAGGCTTCATACATTATTCTACCTGAAAAATCACTTCAAAAAAAAAAATGTTTAGCCATTTGCAATATAAGTTTTACCTTGAGAATTTCATTCTTCCTTTGAGAGAGCCCTCTTCAATTGGAAGGGTTGATTTCCAATCTAAAGTGGTTTTAAATAGTTGTGCTAGGTTAACAGTTGAACAACCCAGTTGGTTCCAAGTTAGTCATTACAATACATTTCACATTGCCCATATTAAAAAAACCATAAGAAATAACTAAATTATAAATTTAATTTAAATAATTATTATTATGAATTATAAAAAACATAAACATACCAGTTAAACATTTATACATTTCAAAAATCATATAAGAATATTCTTAACCTTGGAGATTCACCCTCACTTTACAATGTAAATTCATAACTTATAAATAAACATTGTTACAATACCATTTGCCAATATCGTGGCTTAACAATACTACATGCCCATTATGACATAAGTCGATATGAGATTTTCTTCAATTAATTAATTTGAGAATCCAAAATACTTAAAGAAACATAATTGTTATCACTCTAAAATCAGACAAGAAAATATGACATTATATAATGTCAGGTAGAAGGATCTACAGGACTGAGAGACATTAGAGAATCTAAAGTATTTAAAAAATATCTAAGGTATAAAGAAAAAAATCAAATTACACACAGAAAGAACTAGTCAAATGCACCTTTGCGAGTAAAATTCTTCGATAAGCGTGCCTTTGCACGGTTTTCCCTCCAAAATCTGCATGCGTGATCCTGAGAGTGGCAGGAGTCATTTTCTGGGACCACAAGGCACACTCCAAGACATTGATCCCACACTTGAGGCCGCCTAAGGATAGCTGCCCAAGCCTCCTTAGGACCTTAAAGGAGCACATAATGGAATAAATGTGCCACACAATGGAATCACCCTCCTCTCTTGGGTCACCATACACAATGTACCAAGAGAGGGAAGGAGGATTTGAATTCTCCTATAAAAGGCCACCAAGAGATGAACAATATGAGAGCACATTGTTATGTTGGCCAAAATGTTGCCAAGAAATACAAGTAGTGTGTGGTCTAGAGAATAGATAGAGGGGACTCAATTGTTGTCCATCTAGTAGAGAGAGGGAGACTTTGCGCGAAGGTAGTTTGGAAGTAAAGGCATCCTTGCATCGGGACTTGGAGCTCCATAGTTCCAAGGGCCCCTTGGCCAGTGGGTTAAATTTTCATCCTCATTTCCTACCAGCACTCAATAAGAGTGGACATAAGAACCATCGTTTGGACTATTGAAGTTGATTGACTCTATTTAAAGATTTTGTTTTATTTGTTTTAGTTTTAGTTTAGTTTTTATGTTTGAATATGCATTCTATTTCTCTATTTAGTATGTTTATGTTTCAACATGTTCCACTAACTTTCCTGACTCCATCTATTTTCTTCCTGTAAGCAATAACTTAAGAGGGAAAAACCACCCCTCTTAAGCAAGTGTGATTTGGTACATTCGTGCGCCAAGCACATAAACATAGGATTGGTGACACCAGTAACTTTTATTTCCAATATTATGTGGTTCTGCCTTTTTGTAAAGACCTTTGTCTTTGCTATGGAGTTGGGCTGGACCTGCCCCCTTCCTCTCCTTCACTTCTTGGTTCATCCCAAGTGACAGGCTGAAGCTGAAGAGCTCCCAAAAATTTACATTGCAGGAATTTTCGCTCCTTTCTTCTAGACAAGCATGCCCCATTACACTTATGCATAGGTGACCTGCGAGTAGAAATCACGCATGTTTTATCCTTTTTCACGCGGAAACTAGAAGTGGAACTTTCTCCACTATTTCCATATTTTCTTACTTGTAAAGGTGACTAGAAGCCCATAATACATCTACCATCACTGGTTGAGGTGCCCTGCAACTTGCTAAAGCTCACTCTTATTTTCTTTTAGTAGTTTACATGTTCATTTTATTTCAAGTTGATTTTTGCAAAGTTAACACATAGTTTAAGTAGGAGGAAAATTAAATTGCATTCTGAAATAATTTATGTTTTGAAAATTTAGGTACCAAAACACCTAGATAATTGGCCTAAGTAAGTGGCCCAAGTCCACACATGCCTAGCTAGTTCTTTTTTCTAGTGTAAAAGTCATTGGTTTAGTTCAATTTTTGCACTAGGATTTTGGGACCAGGATTGAATTGTCGATAGAAGAGCAAGTAATCTCTACTGCCTTTGCCCCCTCCAATTATCATATGTAAGAATATGAACACTATCTATTCACAACTCACCATCTCCCTATAGTTCATAACATAGATTAACTAGGAAAAATTGAAAGCAGCTCATATCCACACATGTTTTTCTTTTGAGCAAGGAATAAGAGAACACAGTTTAAATAGGGGATTTTGAAAAGGATCATCGCATATCCACATGTTCAAACTATTTTCTTGTTCACTTTTTTTTCAAACATATCCAACCCTAAGTGAAGTAAAGACATCTAAAACTAACTTAGTCAAGCTCACTAAATTTTCCCCATAGGAGCCAAAAAAGAATTTATAGTCTATGTTAGGACCAAGGGGGTAGGCATCAAATAAGCCACTTTGTTCATTATTCATCTTGAAACATAGAAGTTGATTGTTTAGGGAAATTTCAAATCTACCTATTAGCCCACGGAAAAGAAAACCCGAGTGTAGAAGAGACCCGATTCAGAGGGGGTTAGGCTTAGGGCCAATGCATGCGGTATCAGTTGGGGCTACTTGACCCGACTGATACCTTGTACTCTCAGCTAAATTACTAAGAAGCCCAAAAATCTAACACTGACGTGGGATAGAAATGCTTGGTGGCCAAAATTAGGTCATCCTGTCCCTATAGGTGACGGTGCGGCACCACTAGATCCTCTACCCTTACCTTGGTGGATTTTCTTTGGCTGATTGGGGGCGTCGCCAGTTATTTTGGGACGTTGTGCCTAGCATTGGTAAGATATATTCTCAAGGCCCAATTACATTTGAGTGTGTGAGGGCGATTAGGTATTCTAGGATTTGAGTATCATATGAAAACAACAAATAAACCATATTTTTTTATTGACTAATCACATAGGATTAATCTAAATGGAAAATTTATTTTATTTTTTATTTGTTTTATGTATGCGATCAGATTTCAGCTTTAATGATACTCTCTATCCTCTCAAATATTTCCAAAACCTTACTTATTTGACGCTAGAATGGACCCAATGGGACCTTATCAATCTAGACATCTTTTGGACCTCCCCACATTACCGAGAGGGGTTCTAGGTCTTTCACCATTTAGGCATCAAATATGGAACACTACCACCCTTATTGGTTCATCTTTATTTGGGAACCCTAATTGGTCTCCCAAAGCCACACCAGTGAACAACCCGACAGGGTCACCACACAGCACTCCTCCCACAACCCCTAGTAGGTAAAGGACTGCTACCCATTTAGGAAGCACAATAGGGTAAATCATAGACAAACCCTATTCCTAACAATAGCATTGTGTTTTCACGAGTCACAATGGATACAACCTCGCAGTCACCTTTTCTAGCTTCGTTAAATCTACCAGATTTAACCAAGTTGAAAAATGACCCCATTGCACACAACCCCATATGGCCTCCCATGCCCACGAAGCTCCCTTCAGACATTCCAAAATTTTAAGGGAATCAAGCGGAATGGGAAATCATTTTATGACTTTCCCCCTTTGTTGTTAGTCGAACAAAATCAATGATGATACTATTCGACTAAGATTGTTTCAACACACTCTAACCAGAGTAACACGAAATGGTATGTGGGGCAACCCTCTGCTACACATGGAACCTTTACTATATTCCTGACCTATTTTCAGTTACCCATCCACCACGATTCCAGAATGGAGTTACTAACCCACTTTAGGCAAACCCCCATCATCCATATCTCGGACTATCTCCACGAATGGCGGAGAAGTCGTAGTTTGTGCAAAGCCCAGATTTCGAAAGATGTGGCGCAACAAAAGACCATATCTGAAGAGGACACCATCAGTAAGGCCCAACAGCTCAAGATAATCTATACGTAGTCACGGTATATTTACAAAATCCTCATGAACGCCGTGTGCCTGCAAACTTACAAAAAATTTCCAGGAACGTTGAACTCTAGAGATGGTTTAATTGGGTCATTGACACAAAATCACCTAAGCAACAATGTTGAATACCCTGGTTACATTTATGATTCTACCCATAACATACCACAACCCAGCTACAAAATTCATCACATTCATCACAAAATTTGACAAGTAGGGCATCGTTGTATCACCATCAACATGGAGGAACCTATCCTCTAGCTCAGGGGACCCAGTACACAGATAGACATGCCGATAGAAGAGCTCACCCCCAATAGCCATTTACAAACCATGGACCACAATATGCCTAGTACCCAGCACGAGAACTTCCCATGCAGAATAATGCACAGGTGAACTTCGTGCAACCCTCCCAAAACCAAATGCACGAACCATATAACTAGGAGAACCCAAATTATCCTCCTAACGCAGTTAAGAAAAAAGGGAAAAACAAGCCTAAGGGAAATTCTGGATAGGGTAGAAACAATCAGTAATTCCCTCCGTGATCTTAGGCTAGAGGCAACTCCAATCGAAATCAAAACCAAGAGCTAAGAAACTCCCAGAGGCAGAAAAAAGGAAAATTATTCGGATAAACAACCCTTCTTCGATATGTGGTGAGAACATCAATTACACTCACCACGATCCCGACCTCCCTGAACTGAAGAAGCTACAGAGTAACCGTGGACAGGGGGGATCCTCCCAGTATACAACAGTCATGGAGGAGACTTCCCCCCATTAAGGGATAGTTAGCATGCAACAACAAATCCCCGAAGATTCGGGAAAAAATGTCCACGAAATCTACATGACTAGTGAATAAATGTTTTTTAAGACACAGAAAAAAAATTACAACACCCTAGTAGACACCAATGTATCAAGGGCTAGTACCAGTGCACCAACAATACCTTTGAGCATATCAAAGGCTCCTATTGAACCTTTGCCAAAAATTGCTAAGGGACAAACTATGCAGGCAAGAAACTATTCCAAAGCA
The DNA here is from genome assembly GCA_034641835.2 of Pinus albicaulis. NCBI lineage: Eukaryota > Viridiplantae > Streptophyta > Pinopsida > Pinales > Pinaceae > Pinus > Pinus albicaulis. The sequence continues at coordinate 185,302 of JAXQQM020085210.1, forward strand.
GCCCATAGCTATAGCATTGAGGATAATCTAGCTCAATATCCCACCGCTATGTCAGCTCTGGAGGTGTTACATTCATTTCCAAAGTAGCAGAAAACCTTACTTTCTGCATTAGGTGCCATTGACCCTAACGATTCACGCCTAATGGCTTTTGATTTAGATAAAGCCACCCCTAAGCTTCCTTCAATGGTCACCTTCCATATACCAATGTCAGTCCCACGCATTACCATTCACCGATGCATCATTGACAAAGGTGCATCCACATGAATCATGCCAAAGAACGTTTGGCAGAAGTTAGGGTCTCCCGAACTAAGGTCATCGGAGATCACGCTTAGAGCATACGATGGTTGCCCTGCATCCCCCGTCGGTCTCTACCAAAACGTCCTAGTCTTCTTAGCCAGAAAGATGGTCCTTATAAACATTTAAGTCTTGGATGCCCAATTGGACTAAAATATACTCCTTGGCTGAAGTTATATGTACGCCATATCATCCATCGCCTCCTTCATATTTCGAACTATGATTTTCCCCCATGAGGACCCCATTACCACTGTCGGCCAATTAATGCATAGAGAAAAGTGGCCCCTAACAAATAACTATGTCATTAAACCCTACATAGATACATATATGGACACACTTACACAGTATGAAGAATATGGCCTCGGTTAGTTCAACCCATCATCCATCCTAGGGTCATTCCTAGGTGATCGCCCTATTATCCTTGAGCCATCATCTGGCATCATAGAGGCCCCAGTGTGAATGATGTCCAAATCAATCACTGAGGCTAGTCAAGACACGGATACAAGCAGTAATGACACCGATTCCTCTGCCACGACAACCTCCCTTGACTATGCCACCTCCCAAACTCCTTTCCTCTACCCCCTAGCTGGTTTCATATCCTAGCAAGTCTTGGCCATAGTGGTATTACCAAAGGTATCTTTCAAAATACCAATTTGGTACCTAATTCCTCCCACTGGGATGTGAGCCATGCACATGACCTCTACATAATTAGTGCCCCTTAGTCCTGAGGAGGCCCCACCCATTTAGGAGACTGTCGCAAACATCCATGGACAGGTAACTCCTACTGCAAAACCGATGATTATGGCCAAGAAAAGAGGAAATAAGGTGGAAAGTCCCACCAAGAAATGGGAATCACCACATTGTGCCATATGTGACGTAGTATGACACCCTAACCACACCTGCCTAGAGCTAGACGAATTAAAATGACTGCTTAGCTCTGCGGTAAGCATTGCGGCTCCAAGTTACCGTAAAAAGGAATCTACCACCAAAAGACAAGGAAAAGCATTACATAACAATCATGCATGCACTATCTGTAGCAATTATGGACACTATACCCATCATTTCCCAGAGATCCCATGATATAGGGATTCCTTACATGCCATCGAGTGATCCTATCAAGAGGATCCCTCCACCCAATCTTCTGAAGATGAACCTCATGCTATTCTATATTGGCAGGAGGAACAATAGTCACTAGAAAGACTCTCATTCATATTTCCCCCTCCTATTGAACCCTGCACATTGTGCAATGAACGTGGTCACTTCATCGGGGAATGCACAGCCCTAGAACTCATCCACATATGGTGTCCTATTGATCGCATTTACTATGTTGTTTTGCAGGCAGCGCAATTCACATGTCGTTTATGTGCCCACAATCACATTTTAAAAAATTACCAATATATCCCTCGATTCTGCTTAGCGTTGGCTAGTTTCTGCTCAGCCATAGTCCACTTATCGCAAGAAGATGGCTCAGACTAGGAATCTATGAACAACTCGATAACCCAAGAATATGTGACAAGTAGATCCATCCTCTTTCTGTTAGCTAAAAAGAGACCAACCAGGGAACCCTTAGTTACCCCCAAATGCTCTCTGCAGAGAAGGTCGACATGTTCGTTATTTAAAATTCCTAATCATGTGGTCACCACTTACCCTGACTTAGAAGCACTACCTTGCTGGTGCCTAGTCACACCACCAACTACAGGACGGGAACCCCATATCTAGGCTATTTTGCCTAGTGTGTCAGGGACATCACCATGAACATCATTGTACCTATATCTTGACAGTTCATCCTCTAATTGATATGATACATACATTAGAAAATAAATGTGACAATCTCATAAATCGGTATAGAATTTATATCACCCCCAGGCCAGCAACCCCATACCCACCTCGACATAATGGGAAAATTGGGACGGCGCACAAACCAAGCATGACCCAAGCGCAACCTAGGATAACATGTAGACAATGCAACTTGATTGGCCAGCAGGTCAATCAATGAATAGAACTGAAGCACCTGTCAAACAGTTTTCGCATAGTCTCTTCTCTCCCATAGAAACTTCTCTCTAACCAAGAGAAAATCACGCATACTTATTACCTGATTTGTTCACACTTTCATCATACAATTAAATGTGAACATCTCCTAAATCTTAGAGTGGCAAGAGAAGCGTTAGTTATATGATCCCTAAAAGATATAGACACACCCATGCCAAAAACTCAGAAATGGAAGCAGAAGCTCTCATCTTCTACAACTAATCCTTTCCAAGAATCCATGTCTGGGACGAAGACTAGTGTTGATTCCCACACAATCTACTAAGTTGGAATAGTGCTACCATGCACCATTTGCACTGGCCATAACAACGTACCAAAGGTATGCCCACTAATGGAGACAATCAAGCACCTCTGCACCAGGCACAATTTCCACCAACGGGAAATTACCCATCCTAACGAGATATCTAGCCTTGTGCTCACACAGGCTCCCATCATGGAAATTCCCCCCAAGCCACCATACACCTACCAGGGAAAGGGGAGCCTCATCCTCTTGAGTTACCACGCACGTCGATTACTGCAGATGGTTTGATCGAGTCTTTGGCCCAAGGTCACCTAGGCAGCATTAATCAACATCACTGTGTTCAATGCTCCATAACGCCTAAGGGCAGTGCCACACATTCGCACCACTAACAAAATAAATTTCCAATGCCGGTAGGTATGCCCTCTCTCATATTCTTTTTTAAGCACATGTCTTTCAAATAATATTTGAATAAAGAAGATGCTTTCACTTGGGGTATTTGTTTTTGCAAGTAGTGTGCAAACCATCCACAGCTCCATGCACTGAAAGTTCCAAAGCAGGTATCATTCTACCCCCAGCATGATAGAGTCCCAGAAAAAATATACATATCCTGACATCATTTATCCATAAGAAATTAACCATAGGTTCCAAACACACGACCATGTTTATCATCACCTCACCTTGCACATGATAAGAATCCTCGATGGTGGATAGAGCCTCCCCTCCATGGCGTTCGTCACCTAAAGTAGACCATATATCACAACAATAGTGATGCCATGGCCATACCATTGTAGTCTGGGCAGCACCACATGCCCATTCACTTCCCATGCATCACGTCACATTTTACCATATCAAAATAAAACCCCTTTCCCAGATGACCAGGTTGTGCAAGCATATTGAAAGTGCACTACCATGCCTCGCATTTTTCCTACCATACCTCCATCATCATAACCCATCTATGACATTTTTTCATCCCCTTCATCAACATCACACATGAGATGAACCAATGGGGCCCCACCACTCATAAAAACACTTTCCTCACATCATCAGTGAGTGAACACTTTAATGTTTTGGGGCACCTGACTCTATGTTTTTACAAACAAAACCCCATTATTTAATTATTTTGGTATGTGTACAAAGACCGCAAACGGTGCACTACGTACCCCCACTCATCAATTCATTTTTTCTCCCATGGAAGCAGCCCCTGGTCACCCTTGGTCAGAGTATCACACCCTCATGCAAAATCCATCATGACATTCATAACCAGTTTATACCCACCCTGGAAATCCTACCAACTCTAGGGTTTCCCCATAATAAATAGTTATGTCTGCTGCCAAGCTTCTTTTTATACTTCGATCTTGGGCCACTGAATCCCCATTGTCAGTTTTTAGTCACCCCTCTCCATCATGCCTATGTTAAACCCATCACATACATGATTCTAATCATTCGTATCAGTGACCCCCTTGTTTGGTTGAGGCTTCCTTTTTATTGACTTCAACACCTCTTTTCAAAAAAGGAAGCAGTACCTTGGAATGCCCCTCTCCAGAAAAGGGACATCCTCGGGTGGCGCTATGGGATACATCATTGCTCATAGATGTCATTGATCCTCCTGACATTCAACTACAACATAAGCCTTCATGGCAAGATGGTATCATACCTTACAACCATTGCACTTTGATCAAATCCGTCGAAGACCTGTGCCTTTATAAGCATCTCTTTCAGAAATTATTACACGAGAAGGTCCCCCCCAGCACCTATGCATACAATGCGCATTCATATGCCATACCAATTTTACGCAGATGGGTACCACATTCTACCTATTTTTAAATAAAAAACACCTTTGAGGGCGTCAACAGTCGTCATCATCAACCAAGAGATCACTACCTTACTAGTGACATAGATAGAATATATATCTGCCAAATAGATTTGTTTAACTAGCCAAAGCATTACGAGCATGGGACATGCCCGCCTTGTACAAAATTTGTATATATTGTATTATACCATTACTTGTAGGGATCCCACAAGACATGGTCACTCTTCGACTCGATGCAGGTTGTCTCTAACTCCGAGCTACACACAGGTCTCTCTCTCTCTCTACACACAGTACACAGAAAAGAAACTATAATTTATTTTGGCTATACAGTTCTTCCTCGACCTCACCCATTAGGGGGAAACTATAATCACTAGAAAGTAATACAAGCAAATATGACATTATTTAATGTCAGGCAGAAGAATTTACACGACTGAGAGACATTAGAGAATATAAAGTATTTAAAAAAATTCTAAGGACTAAAGGAAAAAATCAAATTGCGAGTAGAAAGGACCAGTCAAGTGTGCCTTTACACACAAAGTTCTTCGATAAGCGTGCCTTTGCACAAATTTTCCTCCAAAATCCACGTTGTCCTCAGAGTGGAGGGAGTAATTTTCTGGGACCATAAGGCACACTCCAAGACATTGATCCCACACTTGATGCCACCTAAGGACAACATCCCAAGCCTTCTTAGGAACTAAAATGAGCACATAATGGAATAAATGTGGCGCACAATGTCATCACCCTCATCTCTTGGGTGACCATACACAATGTACCAAGCGAGGGAAGGAGGATTTGAATTCTCCTATAAAAGGCCACAAAGAGATGAACAATATGAGAGCACATTGTTATGCTGGCCAGAATTGCCCCAAGAAATACCAGAATTGTGTGATTCGAAGTAGAGATAGAGTGGACTCAGTCCACTATAGTAGAGAGAGATATACTTTGCACCAAGGCAGCTTGGAAGTAAAGACATCCTTGGATCGGGACTTGGAGCTCCATAGTTCCAAGGGCCCCTTGGGAAGTGGGTTAATGTTTCATCCTCATTTCCTACTAGCACTCAATAATAGGGGACATAAGCACCGCCATTTGGATTATTGAAGGTGTTTGACTCTATTTAGAGCTTTTGTTTTGTTTTGTTTAGTTTTAATTTAGTTTTTATGTTTTAATATGCATGCTATTTCTCTATCTAGTATGTTTATGTTTCAACATGTTCCACTAACTTGCTTGACTCCATCTATTTTCTTCTTGTGACCAATAACTTAAGAGGGAAAAAACACCCCTCTTAATCAAGTTTGATTTCGTACATTCGTGCCCCAAACACACAAACACAATAATTATCTTGGATATAAATATTAGCTTTAATCTATGAAAACTTCTATGAATATTTTGGCATATTTCAAGGAGGTTAAATATTCTCCACCCACCTAACAGTTAGTGATAATTAAATTAAAATTATGGAAGGTCAATAATAATAATACTTGTGCATCATAGAAAAACGCTGGAAGGAGAAATGAAGTACATTAGGCTTTCCTACATACTTTTAGTTTTCACCGTCATTTCTGAGGATATTTCCACATGCATTGATGCAAACTATGGTCTAGGGTTGAGGATATCGATTCTCTCATCGAAAGTGGATTGACTCCAGTTCTGATATTTTCTACAAAGAATTGGATTTTATTTTGTATCCATGTGGTTATAACTCCCAAAGGAAAGTGTTGGTATGGAGAGGGGGTGTTTCTTTGCTTCAGGGAGACACCTGAATAAGGATACAAGAATCTCCCTTTAAGTAGGCCCTTCTAAGCCTGCAATGCCATCAGATGGTTGGCTTGCATGGAATTAGAGAAATTTTGAGGTCTAAAATGGGCCTTAAAACAAATATGTACAACCAAAATCATCTTTATGAAAACCGATAGGATTCAATATGATGATGTCAACCATGGGGGAAGATTCACCATTTTTGGAGTAAAAAAGTAAAAAGGTTAAAAAATAAAAAAATAAAAAAGTATTTTTTCAAATTGTATTGTAAACTTATCTCCCTACGGTTTTACTCAAATTTAAAGTTTTAGAACTCACCTAATGAATAATTTAATTACTCACCCAAGGAGCACCCATGTTGCATAAATTTGATGGACATTTCTACACAAAAAATGATAAATACATGAAAAATGTGATTGCAATCACGTTTTTTATATCTGAATTATGTTGTTCTCTTACATAACTACAGATTATTGGTATCATGGTAGTCTTCTCTTTATATATTTTTATTTACATGTCCTCAACAAGTTCAGGGTATAAGGAGTTAGGTCTTGAACTGGTTGAACCTTTTCAAAAACAACATTGCAAACCCCAATAAATTTCCATGGTGGAAGAAACAAAAGACGAGGGAGAATTATTTCCTTTCAGAATATTACTCAAGGAAGCCCTCAAGTGAAAAAGGAACGCGATGATGGATAATGTTTCCCAAATCCTGTGGCGTCTACCCACAGGCGACACATATTCACCCAATAGACACTCTGCAGGCACAACTACTAAGGTACAAGCCAACTTAGACATTCCCATATTTTAAGGCCATATATATGCAATCATTTTAGATAGATGGTCAAATATGTTGGAAGGGTATTTTTTGATTAATGACTTTTCCCATTGTGAGAAGATTACTTTTGCACTCCTCAAAACTATCCCGCATGTCAATGAGCGGTGGGAAACATACTGTGAAGAAAGGGATGAGAGAGAACCCTCATTGTTATCAGTCACACCCACTTGGAATTATTTCTAATATGCCATAAAATAAAATTATTACCCCATGGGGAGCTATGAGGATATGTACATACAACCAACAATGTTGTAATAGCAAAGGGAACAAGATGTGCATGAGTTGGTGAATATTTTCCATACCTTATGCAGAAAGTTGAGTATCAAAGATACAGAAAAAAATATGGTACTCAAGTATCGTATTTTCTTTCATAAATACATTTAGGAGGAAATGGAGTTCCTTGACATCACCTCGTTTTATACAACATACCACTATGTTGCCAATATTGAGCAGAAATTTAAATAGAAGAAGAGAGACTTTGGATCAATGAATCTAAATCAAGGGAAAGGTGCCTCCAAACCAGAGAATAAAGGAAAAATCCAAGGCGGGGTGACTGAGAAAAACTTGTTGAAGTCATAACAAAATAGCAAGAACATGTATACAAAGAAGGACACAGAGAAATGGTGTGAGTTCCATAACAACCCCACTCACAACACAAGTGAGTGTCGAGCCAAGCAGTCACTGGTGGTTGAACTGAAGGCTTCTGAATCATATTCATGTTCTGAATTTGAGTCATAAACCGACAAGAGGAATGAAAAAGGGAAGAAAATCACTGATGTGGAGCCCAATGCCACTGTTGCCACCACCGATATCCAAAATAATGAGCTTGAATATCCAGAGGAGGGGGAGTGACTCTTCCACTCATAAATGTGGGTGTAGGGTTCTCCATTGTAGTTCATTATCGACAACGGGAGCCAAAAGAACATCATATCACCATAGGTCGTGAAGTAGTTTTCCATACCAACCACACCACACCGACAATCGTACACTATGAGGTGGCTTTACCAAGGAGGAGATCTTCGCATCGACCAATAGTGTCACCTTCCCTATAGCATCAATCCTTTCATATATGAGCTATTGTGTGATGTTGGTCCTCTTGAGTTTTGCGATGTATTATTAGGCCAACCATACTTGTGGAATCATCATGGTGTGTATGAGTCTAGGCCTCACACTGTTATTATTTGTTTGTGAAATAAGTTATCAAAGATACCGAAGGAAGCACCTACCACCATCTCTTTGATCTCTGTGAAGCAGTGCAGTAAGATCATTTCCTAGACCAGGAAATTTTTCTTCCTTATGATTCACCCTCAGGGAAAGAAGAATACCATGGCCACATTCATAGCCTCCAGATAGATCTCCTCTTCACAAAAACAATAAAGCCATGCTTGAGGTACATGTTTTTCAATGGATCAATTTGTAAGAATAGAAAGCCTCTATAGTGTGCACTATTTTACTAGGAATTAATTCTCAACATAGGGAATCACTCAAAATTTCTTCCTATTCTTTAAATCAGTTTTCGTGACTAAGAATACAAGTTATAGCAGATGGGGATCCTTTCAGAAGTTTGCAAGAAAAATTATTGAGAAAAAAGATATCATACCATGTTGTAGCACACTATGGGGTACAAATATATCATAGACAACATCAATCACAGTGAATCCAATTTTCCACGAAGGCAAAAGCCTCTACATTAGTTTTCTCATCGTGATCACATCTTACTTCATCCTCAACTAGAGACATTTCCTGCTAGATGGAATTGGGGGCCTATTAGCGGTATCTTCGCACAACATTATGAGGCTAGAGTCTATTGCAAGTGCGCCCCTCAACTCAAGAGGAGGATCCTCAATGAGACCTTGAGTGTTGTCGAGGCATAAAAACAGAATGCTAAAAAAACATGAAATATGGTAAAACACAGGAGAGGCTAAGAGTAATGAGAGGGGCCCATTTCAATTGGAGGGGGAAATTGCAGTGTGGAAAAAATGACGTAAATTCCTATTAAAATTATTGATAAAGACAGCAGGGGATCTCAAATAGGGGGACATTTTTCTATACAAGGGGTAGCAAGACCAACTGCAGAGAATTTATCCAAATAGAGGGAGGACAAAATTCTTAATTGAAGGAGATATCACTTGCAATGAAATCTTACAAATTTGATGATCCAGGTGGATATTGGTGGTCACCCACCTATTCCACTTGGGGCTCCACCATTGTCTATTTCAGTTTTTTAGTTTCGGCACAGTCTACTATTTTTAGCAGTTTTTCGGGTCCTAAACTTCCAGAGCTGTTTTGAGGCCCTAAAAGACGTTTTTTTGGGAAAACAGAGAGCAACATGGGTCCATGGATCGATGTTTCTCATTCCAAATCTGTAGTCCTCGGATAGATCTTTCTAACGAGGTATGGTACGTGTCAAACGGAGATCGTATGCCAAAGTTACGCCCCTGGGAAGTTGAAACACCAATTTACCCAAACGGGGCCCATAGTTTTGGCGCTTCATCTCCTAGGGTTAGGGTTTTGGATGTTTAGGATTTCCCATTGTTTCTAAATGATAAGTAGGCCCTCGAGCCTCATTGTAACTCTGTTCAGAGGCCTGTAGCTGCCACATCTCTTCTCAGAGATAGCTACCAGTGCCCTAGCTAGTTTTATTTCCATTATGTCTGTAAGAAAATTTCAGTTCTTTGATATTAATGAAATGAAGTGTTATTTCCACTGCATCTATGTATTTATGTTTATATGTTTATTCTTTTGTGTTCCTACATAAATCCGGATCAATGGTATCAGAGCGGTCTTCTTTTTATCGATCCTTCTTTGCATGTCCCCAACGAGGTCGGGGTATAAGGAGCTAGGGCTCGATCTGGTGGAACCTTTTCAAGATCAGCCTCGCAAACCTCGATGGATGCCCATGGGGGACGAAAAGAAAGATGAGGGAGCAGGAGATCGTATCAAAATATTGCTCGAGGAGGCCCTCGAAAGACAAAGGAACGTGATGATGGATAACTTTGCTCAGATCCTTCAACGGCTACCCACCGGCGGCGCATCTGCATCCAGCAGCCACTCTGGAGGCACGACTCCTTTTAAGGTACAAGTAAATTTTTACATTCCCATATTTGAGGGTCAAATAGACGCAGATGCTGTAGATAGATGGTTGAATCTATTAGAAGGATATTTCTCGGTTCATGACTTTTCAGACCGGGAGAAGATTATTTTTGCACTCCTCAAAGCTACCCCCCATGTTAAGGACTGGTGGGAAACCTACTGTGAGAACAAGGACCAGATAGAACCCTCTCTGTTCTCGGCCGTACCAACTTGGAATTGTTTCCGAGACGCCGTCAAGGAACAGTACTATCCCATGGGGATCTATGAGGACAAGTACATACAATGGACCACGCTGCAACAACAAAGGGATCAAGATGTGCATGAGATGACGAATTTGTTCCATACCCTGCGCACAAATTTGGGTATCAAAGATTCAGAGAAACATCTGGTGCTAAAGTATCGCAGCTATCTGCACAAATACATTCAAGAGGAAATGGAGTTCCTTGACATCTCCTCGCTTGGTACGGCATACCGGTATGCTGCCAAGATTGAGCAGAAATTCAAGCAGAAGAAGCGAGACTTTGGATCTGCGAATACAAAGCAAGGGAAAGGTGCTTCCAAACCGCAGAACAAAGGACCGAGCCAAGGCATGGCGGCTAAAGACAACTCATCGAAGCCACAAGAAAAGAACATCACTGCAAAGCCAAAGAAGGACACGGGAAAGTGGTGTGAGTTCCATAAGAGCTCCACTCACAACACAAGTGAGTGTCGGGCCAAGCAGTCGCTAGTGGCCGAGATGAGGGCTTCTGAGTCAGATGCATGCTCTGACTCCGAATCAGAACCTGAAAAGGTGAATGAAAAAGGGAAACAGATTATTGATGCGGAGCCCAACGCCACTGTTGCCACTACAAAGGTCCAGAAGGAGGAACCGGAAGATCCAGAGGAGGAGGAACGTCTCTTCCACTCCCAGATGTGGGCAAAGGGCTCCCCTGTACAGTTCATTGTCGACAATGGGAGCCAAAAGAACCTCATTTCAGCAGACGCCGTGAAGCGGTTGGGCTTGCCGACCACAGCTCACCCACATCCATACACCATTGGGTGGCTTCACCAAGGACGAGATCTCCGCGTCAGCCAGTAGTGCCGCCTTCCCTATAGCATCAAGCCCTTCGCGGATGAGGTATTATGTGACGTTGCTCCTATTGATGTTTCTGATGTATTATTAGGACAACCATACTTGTGGAAGCGTCATGCTGTGTATGAGTCTCGGCCTCGTGTTTTTATTGTTACTTTGGGAAATAAGTTGTACAGGATACCAGAGGTACCACCTCCTGCCGCTATCTCTTTGGTTACTGCAAAACAATGTAGTAAGCTCATTTCCCAAACCAGGAAATTCGTTTTCCTGATGATCCGCCCCCAGGGCAAGAAGAAGACTGTGGCCACGACCTCCAGACAGGGCCCCTCTGCACGACGACAACAAATGGATAAGGTCGTGGAGGAGTACGGGGACATCTTCACCTCACCCACAGGGGTTCCTCTCAGCATGTTCGGCACCTGAATGGGATATGACCCCGGCACTGCTACTCAATGGACCGTACCATCGGCGTCCGTTCTAGAGAAAGATGAAATCAAGAGGCGTATCTCGGATTGCTCCAAAGGTCACACGACTGCTCACCGCCCCGTGGGAGCTCGATCGTAAGGCTGCATGAAGGATGGACGTGGACATTCGTATTGACTATCTGCGCTAAACAAGATCATTTCTTTCCGGAATAGGCACCAACTCTTACGATTGATGACCTTCTCCTGACCAACTCAAAGGTGCAAATATTGTAATCAGCAAGATTGACCAAGTCTCGGGTATCACTGTGCACCAATTGAACCCTCCGATGTGTGGAAGACCGGCTTCAAAGCCAAGGAAGGCCTTTTTGAATGGCTGGTCATGCCTTTCGGGTTGACGAATGCTCCCGCAACCTTCATGAGGATGATGGAAAACATCTTGTGGCCATTCACCAACTCATTTGTAGTGGTGTACTTGGATGATATTCTAATCTTTAGCCAGACTTGGGAAGAGCACCTTCACCACATCCGACAAGTCCTCCAAACACTGTGGCAACACAAGTTGTGTGCCAATTTGGAGAATTGCACTTTTGGCATGACCCAGGTTCAATATCTAGGATACATTATTGATGAAAGGGGGGTGCATGTGGATCCAACCAAGATCCAAGTCATTCGGGATTGGCCAATCCCAACCACTATAACAGAGCTTCGCAGCTTTCTGAGTCTTGCAAATTTCTACGTGTGTTCGTGCTGGGATTTTCATATCACTTGGCCCTTGAGTCAAGTCACCAAGGAGAGCAAGAAAATTTGGCTCGAACTCAAGGCGTTCACGTAATCGGTATCGCTCTCGTTCTCGCCCAATGCTCACTTTACCAGACTTGCAACAGCCATTTGAGATCGAGACAGATGCCTCCGACTATGCTATTGGGGCAATTCTTACTCAACAGGGACATCCAGTGGCATTTCATAGTGAGACATTGTCTGACACAGTTCACAAGTATCCCACTTATGACAAAGAAACGTAATCCATTGTGCAAGCTTGTCGACAATGGAGGCATTACATTTTGGGGAAGGAAACAATCATCCACACACCACAGTCTCGCAATTATACAGACATTAGCGGAAGCTATGCACGCATCGCCATCAGAAGTGGTCTACATATCTGCAACAGTTTCATTTGAACATAAAGTATAAGAAGGGTAGCACCAATCATGTTGCAGACTGCCTCAGCCGACCACCGATCGTGGCGCTCACCACTGTGCTCAACTCTTGTGGGCACGAGACTTCTGATTGGCCGTTTCTCTATGAGAGTGACCCAGAATTCGGCCACACTTACAAGGCACTCTTGGGGGGCACGCAAGTTCCAAATTTTCACCTCCAAGATGCACTTTTATGTCACCTGGGACACCTTTGTGTTCCTTCAAGCGCGCGTGCCAAGATGATATGGGAAGCACACTACAGTCGAGTCGCTGGGCATTTCGGGGTCGAGAAAACAGTAGCAATACTTCAGAAGTATTTCTATTGGCCGAACCTTCGAAAGGATGTCGAGAAGCACATTAGATCCTGCACTGCTTGTGCCATTGCCAAACCGACCATCAAGAAGCAAGGCCTATATACTCCACTACCTACCCCTAGTCGACCGTGGGAATCCATCTCCATGGATTACATGTCGGGCTTGCCTTCTACTAAGAAGGGAAATGACTGTGTTTTTTGTGGTCGTCAATGATTCTCGAAGATGGCTATTATTGCGTACTTCCGTAAGAAGAATATCGTTGTCATCGCTAAACTCTTCGAACGAGTGTGTGCAATTAGATCCTACAACTTATCATATCAGACGGATAGCAGTTCTCAAGATATTTTGGTCTACCGTCGATGTTGGATACCAAGCTCACCAAGTCCACAGCTTTCCATCCCCAAACAGATGGCCAGACAGAGGTCGTCAACAGAATGATTGTACACATTCTGCGCATGTACATTTCAAAGCATCCACGCACATGGGACGAGAGCCTCCCTTATGTACAACATAGTTATAATCGGGCTCTCCACAGTTCAATCGGCCATAGCCCCTTTCAGGTGGGCTTGGGATTCCAGCCACTATGTCCCATCGACGTAGCCATGCCATTTGCAGCTGCTCAGGCCAATTCAACTCATGTCCAGTCTGAAGTTGACAAAGCCAGTAGCTTCATCGAGCGCATTCAACACATCCGCCAACAGGTTCATGATATATTGGACAGAGCCAATGCCAAGTACAAGCAATGCCATGATCAACACCGAGTGCCACACAACTTCCAGGTGGGCGACAAAGTATGGCTACATTTGCAGAAGGAGCGCCTCACTGGACCCCACCGCAAGCTTCGCCCGCTCCGATACGGGCCGTACACCATCACCAAGGCTGTAGGAACAATGCATTCGAGCTCAGTATTCCATTATTCCTTAGTCTGCACCCAGTCTTCAATGTGGATCGCCTTCGTCCTTACTTCCCACCTGTACTGGACACCTCGGACATTGCAGAACAACTCACACCAACTAAGTTAAATCCAGACTGCATGGAACAGGCCACCACAGATTTCATCATGGACATGCAAATCAGGAACACTCGCCAACAGAAGATCCAACTATATCGGGTTGTCAAAGCTGGCCAACTCCTGCACCAAGGAAAGTGGTTCACCAGGGACCAAGTTCAGCAGAAATTTCCTCATCTCATGGAGGAACTTAACGCAATGGGGACCATTGCTTCCTAAGGGGGGAGGAATGATCCAGGTGGATATTGGTGGTCACCCGTCTATTCCACTTGGGGCTCCACCATTGTCTATTTCAGTTTTTCAGTTTCGGCACAGTTTACTATTTTTAGCAGTTTTTCGGGTCCTAAACTTCCAGAGCCGATTTGAGGCCCTAAACGATGTTTTTTGGGATAGATCTTTCTAACGAGGTATGGTACGCGTCAAACGGAGATTGTATGCCAAAGTTACGCCCCTGGGAAGTTGAAACACCAATTTACCCAAACGGGGCCCATAGTTTTGGCGCTTCATCTCCTAGGGTTAGGGTTTTGGCTATTTAGGATTTCCCATTGTTTCTAAATGATAAATAGGCCCTCGAGCCTCATTGTAACTCAGTTCAGAGGCCTGTAGCCGCCACATCTCTTCTCAGAGATAGCTACCAACGCCCTAGCTAGTTTTATTTCCATTCTGTCTGTAAGCAAATTTCAGTTCTTTGATATTAATGAAATGAAGTGTTATTTCTGTTGCATCTCTGTATTTATGTTTATATGTTTATTCTGTTGCGTTCCTGCATAAATCCGGATCATTTGACTTCTAAAAGTTGAGTAAAAATATGTTTGTATTCAACTGTTAGTGGGAGGATATCAAACCATTAATTTTTAAACTTGAGGGGAATAGAATTAAGATGGTGGATCAGATTACCTAGAGGCATTCGAGAGTTGAGTAAGTGAGAGTTTTCATGTGATTTCCCATGCCCGAAAACAAATCCCCTCTTCCTAAAAAATTTTCCCTCTCCTACTTTATCTCTAATTCAATAGGAGTGACCAATAAATTAAGACATACAATAGTATTGTTTAGATAAAACATAGTGGAAACCTATGAAGATGAATTCGAACCCAGAGCATAGGATGGCTAGGATAGGAAGACTGTGTGCTACCCCTTCGTTGAAAACGGAAACAAGAAGACCAAATAGGTAATGTGGGATTGGGTGAATCACAGAGTTTTCCAGAGAGAGGCTGTTACAATCCTTCTTGGGACGACTCAACATAACCAAAATAATTTTTGTTTCCATGTTAACAAAATCCTCCACATGAATTTTATGAGACAAGGACATCTAGTAGTGTACTGTTATTATGAACGACCATCTAAGGTTAATGAACTTGTATTATTAATACAGTTTGCGACGAGCATTGTCATCACCATTAATTACTTGAGGTGGTGGTTTTGTTTCCATGTTGATTCTATCCTCATGTACATTGAAATGATTTATTACTTCTTTAGATGCTCTGTGGGTCCCACCATGATTGGGGGAAATGCTACTATGTACATTAAAATTTACTAATTTATTTGAGACTATTTTAATCGAATGAGAATATTATTTCATAACTTCTTTGTCAAATAAAAAATTGTGAATGATAGATTTCACATATGAGAAGTCTCCTTAAATAATGCTAATATGACTTCAACCAAAAATATATTAACACGAAATTAAGAAAATATTTATAAATAAATTCAAATTTATTAGTTTATTAATTATTCTAAAGACATTTATTTCAAAATAGACTTTCAAGAATTTTAATTTAATTACAGTGACATTGTTTTTTTTCCTAGTGACATTGTTAATCCATGATATTGGTCCATCGTATTGTAACTAAGGGTGTTTGTAAGTTAAGAGTTTTCATGTTAAAATGTGGGGGAATAACTTACTAATATTATTACATGTTTAAAATTTATTTATGTTCAAGTCATATGTTTATTCCTTTTAAAATTGATAATAATAATTTAAAATACATTTATAATTGTCATTTTTATGATTTTTTTTGAAGGTTTAGTTTAACTTAGAGACTAAATGGAAATTTTCATGACCATTTTTCTGCATATATTTTTATAAAATTGAGTTTAAATTGTTTAATATGCATAATTCAAATGCCCCAAAGATTTTTCATGGTGAGGAATCCATTTATACATTCAAAAATGTATTTTAAACAACAAATTTTTTTTTTTAAAATTGCTAACTAGTAATTTTAACTACTCCTTACGACTATTAGTCATAAAACACCATCAGTAACACTATCAATGGATTCCACTAATTTTGAAGTTAATTAATAAGGGGGTAAACTCAATTTTATATGGGTTCATATTAGGCTTATTTTTTTTTTAAGTTCTTGTCAATAAAGGAAAATAATAATTTGAAAATAAAATTAAAAATCGAAGTTCATATATTAATTTATATATTAATTTGGTAGTATTTAAGTGCAAATTTTTAGGGTTTTTCCTGAATTTCTAGTCATAATTCCACCAAATTTGTTTTAGCTAAATCTTGATTTGTGTTGTTTAAACTAGTTTTTTTACTACATATATAGATTTAGCACCCTAAAAAATGTCTAGGGCACTTCTACTGAGAAAAGTTCACTTGTCAAACTTGTAGTTTCAATGAATATAAATCCAAAAAATTTCCAAAAAAACTTACTTGAAACAGTCCATCCATTTTCTTAAAAAAATAATAATTTATTTTTAAATACAACTCTTTATATTAAATTTTAATATATTTTAAATTTTAATATTTTAAAAATAGAAAGGATATATTGTTATTTTTCATTAACCTTTGAGAATCTTGAATTATGGTAATATTTTAACATAAGTTTGTAAATATTTTCCACTATAAAATATCCATCCTTCAACCTAACCTAATAAATTTTAATAAATATTATATTATTGTAAATTATACCATCTTTTCAAGCACTCTTTTCAACAAAATATATATATATATATATATATATATATATATATAGAAAATAAAGATAACTTTAAAGGAAGTGAACTATAATTTAAATGATCATGTTATCCCAAACCTTATTTATATTAAATTTTAAATCATACTAATTTATATTAATTTAAATTTAACCCAAAGTAAAACTTAATAATAAAGCTAACTTTATTAGTTTATTAGTTATTATAATAAAACATTTATATTATCAAAATAGATTTCTCTTACTAAATTAAAATGGAATAAACCCTTTACAATTTTGAATAAAATAAAATTAACTAATAACATTGTCGAATTTAATTATTTTTTATAATAAATTAATATAAAGCCGTTATAATTTTGAAGAAGTTGAAAGTAAATCGATGAACGTTAATCACCAAATATCCAGCCTGTCATTGTCTCGTTTATGAAGGTTGAACGTTAAGTACCCAGTGCGGAATATCTAGCTTGTCATTGTGGAGGTTAACGTCTACAAAAATATTTAGTCATTTAATTATGATCATTTCCATGAGAGATAGTCCTAATTAACTTGATTTTTGAATAGTCTACTATCACTCATTGAATAATAGTGAATTTTAATTTACAATATCAAATTAATAAAATATATTAATTTACATTTCTACAAAAAAAAATTAATAACAAGTCTAAGTTTATTAATTATTATAATAAAAACATTAATATTATCGAAATTGATTTCTCTTAATAAATTAATATGAGATAAGCTCCCTGTAATTTTGAATAAATTAAAATTAACCAATAACATTATCATTTTATTTTTATTTTCATTTTTAATATAAAACTGTTAATTATTTTTATTTTTATTTTATTTTATTATAAGAAGTTAAAAATAAAAATGTGAACGTTAATCCCACCGAATATCCAGTCTATCATTGTGAAAGTTAAAGTGGGTCCACAAATCACATTTAGTACCCACGTGGCATTTAAATTGAATAAGGGAGATGGCAAGTAGACGTTGATTTATTTATCCGTTGTTGAATTCAATTCTGGTAGGGTTTCAATTCTTGCGGAGTTGCAACATTGGTTTTTTTCTCATAGAGAGACTTGGCAGGGAAACATGAGAGACTGTTTGCAGAGCAAGAAGAGTTCGAGAGAAAAAGAAGAACAGAATGTTGTGCCACTGCTAACAACACCAAATATGGCTGCGACTCCAGAGATATCACCTTCACCTTCATTGGAGGTACCTGCGAGTTTTCACGATGAGAAGCAACCTCAACAACAACCCCATTCATCACCCATTGAGGTACCTGCGATTTTTCACGATGAGAAGCAACCTCAACAACAACCACATTCATCACCCATTGCGCGAATCCACCCTCTGTGTCTGCGAGAGTTGGGTAAGACGAGATCGTTGCCAAATATTTATAAAGATTATCATGTACACACATTTCCCTCTGTCAAAATGGGTTTTATCAGTTTTATGGTGGCGGGGGTTGACATAATACTTGTTGTTCATTCCTATAACCATGTGTTGCTATTCAAAAGAGAGAGAGATGAAATTTCACCTGCTTGCTGGAAAAGCAATGGAAACCCCATAACCTTCCATGTGGGTGGGCATATTAAATTTGTGTGTTACAATTACCATGCCAATACCTTTTTAATAGCGTATGAGGTGTATCAGCAACGAATACATGGAAGGGGCCAAGTGGATATAATAAGTCTCGAAATCGCCCCTATACAAGCAGGAGGAAATCCAATGGTAAGGCGCCTTTTCCCCGGAAACGAGTGCATAATAAAATGGGGTTTTGATGTACCAATTTGTAGGGCCATGATTTACGATGAGGTAGATCATCATTACAAGTTTTTTGAATTAAAAGAATACAGGGTGTTGTTTACAATACCAGATGTAGTCGGTCACACACTTCTTGTTGGCTCAGGCGGCACACCTATTGGTTCATCTCTGAAGTGTCTATCTCCAGGAAATATGGAGATGGTGATGTATGAAGAATTGTCTTCAACCCAAAGAAATGGAAGGTTGGGAATCGAATTGAAAATTTATTACAAACTTAACGGAATATTGCAAAAAGTAGTATTTGTCCCTCGGACTAGTAAAAAGATGATAGAATTCGTCGTGTTGTGTGGCAGCAATACACTACTTGTGCAACAACATTCATCGCAGATTGAAGTGGTAAAGATGTGCGATGAAAACCCTGATTCAATAAACATCAGAAATACAAATATTCGTGCAGCCTAAAGAGCACACTTTATCTGCTACACGGAATTGAAAACAATTCATGTTTGTAATGTAGATGGAGAGATTTTGGTGACACTAGAAGACCACCCACTTTTAGAGGATCCAGATTTGATGGGGCATTCATATATTTCTAATTCACAGGATGTTCTCATTTCTCTTTGCCTCCGATGGTTACGTGCACCATCGGGAGAGCGCTGGATATTCAGTGTGAATATTAGCAGCATCGTTACAGGGGCAAATATCACTTCAGAAGATCCAAATTCTTCTAAGATCAGAAAGGCGGTATTGACAGGTGCAGTGACTGCATTTGGGTACGATGAAAGGACTCACCAGATTTTTACTGGAAATGGAAGTGGATTTTGTGGCGTTTGGTCCAACAAATTCCACAATGATGCAGGAGACGTGAGCAGCTACAGGTAGAGAACGATCAAGAAGAAGACTAGACACAATTTTCATGCTATTATTTTATATTTCAGTTTTATGTTTTGAAGTTTATTGGCCGTATTGGAATTCCAAGTTTGATTCGTGATTTTCGCACAAATTGAATGTGCTGGAACCATTTATATATTTGAAAAAATGATTTTAATAAACCAACAAAATTTTTTCTAACAATTCTTTAAACTTCTTTAACAGTACTACATATTACATATAAGGTGTATTCTAACTTATAGTCTAACTGATTTTTTTAAGGTGTATTCTAACTTATATATGAAATGACATTTTTCACGACCAATTTTCTTGCGTAGATTTTTATAAATTTGAGTTTAAATTGTTTAATCTGCATAATTCTAGTGCCTCAAGGGTTTTTTAGGGTGATGAATCCATTTATACATTCAAAAATGTATTTTAAACAACAACAAAAATCTTGAAATTGTATTATGGCATTTTGGTGAATTTTTCTATAAGTTAGACTACAGATGTACCATAAAGTGTTCTGATGATATTTATCATGAATTGATGCATATCTACACATTTTTTTAATATGGGAAATGTGAGATGTATCATGAAGTTTTTTGATGATGTTTATCATGGATTGATGCATATTAAATTTATATGGTTATATTAGTTATTATAAATTTAGAATTTGACATTACCACTAACAATTAGTCTTTAACTACTCCTTACCACTAATGCTTCATAAAACACTTCAATAACACTTTGAATTTTGACCATTTATGAGCCCTCTTGGTCTCTTGAGGGTGTCTGGAGCCACCTGGATCACCGTTGAAGGATCTCGGCAAAGTTATCCATCATTGCTTTCCTTTGTTTCTCAAGGGCCTCCTCAAGCAATATTTTGATATGATCTCCTACTCCCTCGTCTTTATTTTCTTCCGCCATGGGAGAACATAAGGGTTTGCAAGGCTGATCTTGCAAAGGTTCAACTAGATTGAGCCCTAACTCATTATACCCCGACCTCGTTGCGGACATGCAAATAAAAATCGAGAACGAGCAGACCGCTCTGATAAACAACAACAAAAATCTTGAAATTGTATTATGGGATTTTGGTGAATTTTTCTATAAGTTAGACTACAGATGTATCATGAAGTGTTTTGATGATGTTTATCATGAATTGATGCATATCTACAATTTTTTTTAATATGGGAAATGTGAGATGTATCATGAAGTTTTTCGATGATGTTTATCATGGATTGATGCATATTAAATTTATATGGTTATATTAGTTATTATAAATTTAGAAATTCACATTACCACTAACGATTAGTCTTTAACTACTCCTTACCACTAATACTTCATAAAACACTTCACTAACACTTTGAATTTTCACCATTTATGAGCCCTCTTGGTCTCCTGAGGGTGTTTGGAGCCACCTGGATCACCATTGAAGGATCTCGGAAAAGTTATGCATCATCGCTTTTCTTTGTTTCTCAAGGGCCTCCTCGAGCAATATTTTGATAGGATCTCCTACTCCCTTCTCTTTCTTTTCTTCCGCCATGGGAGGACTTAGGGGTTTGCGAGGATGATCTTGCAAAGGTTCAACTAGATTGAGCCCTAACTCATTATACCTCGACCTCCTTGGGGACATGCAAATAAAAATCAAGAACGAGCAGACCGCTCTAATACCAATTATCCAAATTTAATAATGAACGAAATATAATACATAGATAATAACAAATATAGGGATGCAACATAAATACTATTTCCTTTCATTAATATTAAATACTGAAAATGCTTACAGATAAAATTGAAAGAAACTAGATTTGGCGATGGTATCTTATCTCAAAGAAGAGATGTGGCAGCTACATGCCTCTGAACTATGTTACAATGAGGTTCGAGGGCTTACTTATTATTTAGAACGATGGAAAACCCTAAAAATCCAAAAACCTAACCCTAAGAGATGAAAACGACAAACAATGGGCCCTGTTGGGGTAAATTGGTACATCAATTTTTCTGGAGTCATAACTTTGGCATACAGTCTTCGTTTGATGCACAAGACACCTCTTTAAAAATATCTATCCGAGGAATATAATTGCTCACGATGAATTTTGAGTTAAAAATTCAAATTGATCGAAGTGATTTAAAAAAAAACATCGTTTAGGGCCTCAAAACAGCTCCGAAAGTTCACGACCCAAAAATCTGTCAAAAATAGTAAATTGCAATACAATTAATGAAACTGAAAACACTAAAAGAAACAATGGTGGGGTCCAAGTGGAATAGGCGGGTGGCCACCAATATCCACCTAGAACCGTGAATAGGCCGACATGAGGGCCAACCTATATTAAATTTTCTTTTATTATTTTTTAAGGAGCTGATCTTAACATGTTTATAAGTTATAATAATTACAAAGACTGTAGTTCCTCCAAGTGTTTTCTTTTCTGGTTTTGAAGTAACTTCTACGAATACCACCCTTGAAATTAAAATTCTTGCTTCATGTAATTGAAATTCTTTTGGCACTTGCACCAATAGAGATTGATCCTCTTATCTCAAGAAAATTACTAGACAAACTCATGGGTTCATGGGCATAAGTATTGCAACTTACAAAAATATAAACAAGGACATGATACAAGTTCCCCATCTCCAAGGTCAGTTGTCCAACTTTCCATATGTCCCTTATTGAATAGCTTATTACCATGAAAACCCTACAAGTATTTCCTCGTCCTTTCTGGTGACCCATTTGTGTGTTGCTAACTAAAAAATGGGGTTATTCATGGGCTTTGATTTCATCGTCTGACGATGTCCTATAATTTTTTATTTTCCTATTTTACTACCAATGGCAACCATTTATTCTTCTTTGTAGTTATTGTCCTTTATCTTTTAGTCATTGTGAATATACCTGTTGATCAAGGACAATAATTAGGCCGGTAATGCACAATACCATGTCATCATGTTTGTGTGAGTCATTAAATTTTTTCTTGAGCAAGATATGTGGTCCACCGTGAAAATTTGAGCATTCTAGAACTAAGGCAGATTAATAAAGCATTTCATGCTCACCTCTCTGCCTTAGTCACATCTCTTCTTTAGTTTCACATTCAGATTATAAGTTCATTTAGGGTATCAACATGTATTACGCATCCATACAAATAGGACATATTATGGAATCCATACATTTAGGGCTTGCTTGAAAAATTGTTAGGGCTTGAAATCATATTCCAATAATGTTAGGATCATGCTCAGGAATTTTTCAACAATGCTAGGGTTTTTTGATGCTAGGGCCATGCTTAGGTACCCATCAGGTGTTCATAAATTTTGCTCAAAATTCAAATTTATAGAATTAGGTTGAAACTAGGATGGTTGCGTATATCTCGTCTTCTTGATTCCAACGCCGTGAATGGTTCGAAAAACCGATGTCCTATGAGGGAGATATTGTGTTCTGATCAAATTGCCAAACGGGTAAATTTTGCGACAGTTTGTCCAGGGTTGACTAGGATGCCCAGTCAGCAAGGTGGAGGTACAGTAAAAAAAAAGAATATTTTGAAGAATATTCCTTTCTTTGGGCTAATCATGGGTTGACATGTGTCACACTACTATTCGTTGAATGGGTTTTCAGAGGGAAAATCATATGGTGCCAGGTGGCCAGCATTGAGGCCACCACGTGTCCCTGAAGTGGTAATCTAAAATTATTGAGGGTCCATAGGAATCGAACCCCAGACCACTGGCATGACACGCACAGGTCTCCACCGCCCGAGATACATGTAGTTCTTAACTACAATGAGATTCGGGTTATATTTGATATGTGTTTCAAATCACGTTTGGGGTTAGAACCATCGTCAGTCCCAACCCACCAGTGGTTCCGTTTGAATAGTCACATGGCATATGTTATAGTGACAAACATTATGCAGTTATTAAACCTGACAGCAATGAAACTGTAACGTTAAAAATTTTCCCCCACATATGTCACATGGTGATGTTACAGTGTACGGTTAATGCAATGGTCAACACTAACCAATAGAACTCAACCCATAGTCTAAAATTTCAACTGCAGGTTTAATGCGAGTTCTACTCTGACAGTTCCACTAACCTTTATGAAGACGGTGGTTTGGGGTGCATGTGCCCAACCATCCAACCGTAAAGTTTAATGTGACAATTATTTCTGGCAGAACTTTGGAGGGCACATTTTTTATGGCGGAAATCACTAATTCAACTCCAGATAAGTGGAGTCCTCCACTTTTAGTGGAGTCTTTCTAGGTGTAACTGGGAAAAAGAGTAGGAGACTCAATTTTCACCCATTCAAAGTCAATGAAGATTAAGTTTTGAATAATTTGAGCATTCTGGAGCCATTGGTGCAGAGAAAATAACCATTAGATCACTGTAACTACATGTATTTGCTAAATTTTGAGCATAATGAAAAATGGGCATGCCATTGGGAGTTGGACCAGCAGAGGTATCCCGGGAGGGGTGAATTGCTTCATCATGCCTGCTGTGTAAATTATATGTGGTGACTTATTTCTCTATTTTGCACTACTTTTTAGTGTTATTTAAGCTTGTTTTATGCTTCTAATTCACTAAAAATAATCTACATTTCATTGGAAAACACCTCAATACTTAGGAAAAATAATGAGACAAGTATGCACATGTTTATAAACTGAAAATACACTTAGAAAAAAAAAACTAATACAGTCAATTCAGATCGTATTGGTATAAGAGCTAGAGTTTATTCTCTTGTGTTATTTAGTGCAAAAAATTGTTTAACTGTTTACAAGTTTTTAGATGCTTACTAGGCTCAAGCTCAAAAGAGAAGATGGAAAATTGGTGGAAGAAAAAGGGTCTCAAGAAGAGCCAAAGAAAAGGAGAGAAATATTTCCACAATCTCCACCACCTAGTTCACCTCGTAAAGAAGTAGAAGCTACATTAAGTATGCCTCATGAGGAAGGATAAATCCATGAAGAAGTTGATTCCAAAGAGGAAGAAAGAGTGTGATCCAGGTGGATATTGGTGGTCACCCGCCTATTCCACTTGGGGCTCCACCATTGTCTATTTCATTTTTTCAGTTTCGGCATAGTTTACTATTTTTAGCAGTTTTTCGGGTCCTAAACTTCCGGAGCCGTTTTGAGGCCCTAAACGACGATTTTTGGGAAAACGGAGAGCAACATGGGTTCATGGACCTATGTTGCTGGTTCCAAATCTGTAGTCCTCGGATAGATATTTCTAACGAGGTATGGTATGCGTCAAACGGAGATCGTATGCCAAAGTTACGCCCCTGGGAAGTTGAAACACCAATTTACCCAAACGAGGCCCATAGTTTTGGCGCTTCATCTCCTAGGGTTATGGTTTTGGCTGTTTAGGATTTCCCATTGTTTCTAAATAATAAATAGGCCCTCGAGCCTCATTGTAACTCAGTTCAGAGGCCTGTAGCCGCCACATCTCTTCTCAGAGATAGCTACCAGTGCCCTAGCTAGTTTTATTTCCATTCTGTCTGTAAGCAAATTTCAGTTCTTTGATATTAATGAAATGAAGTGTTATTTCCGCCGCATCTCTGTATTTATGGTTATGTGTTTATTCTGTTGCATTCCTGCATAAATCCGGATCAGTGGTATCAAAGGGGTCTGCTTTTTCTCGATCCTTCTTTGCATGTCCCCAACGAGGTCGGGGTATAAGGAGCTAGGGCTTGATCTGGTGGAACCTTTGCAAGATCAGCCTCGCAAACCTCGACGGACGCCCATGGGGGACGAAAAGAAAGATGATGGAGCAGGAGATCCTATCAAAATATTGCTCGAGGAGGCCCTCGAAAAACAAAGGAACGCGATGATGGATAACTTTGCTCAGATCCTTCAACGGCTACCCACCGGCGGCGCATTTGCATCCAGCAGCCACTCTGGAGGTGCGACTCCTTTTAAGGTACAAGTAAATTTTGACATTCCCATATTTGAGGGTCAAATAGACGCAGATGCCGTAGATAGATGGTTGAATCTATTAGAAGGATATTTCTCTGTTCATGACTTTTCAGACCGGGAGAAGATTATTTTTGCACTCCTCAAAGCTACCCCCATGTTAAGGACTGGTGGGAAACCTACTGTGAGAACAAGGACCAGACAGAACCCTCTCTGTTCTCGGCCGTACCAACTTGGAATTTTTTCCGAGACGCCGTCAAGGAACAGTACTATCCCGTGGGGAGCTATGAGGACAAGTACATACAATGGACCACGCTGCGACAACAAAGGGATCAAGATGTGCATGAGCTGACGAATCTGTTCCATACCCTGCGCATAAAGTTGGGTATCAAAGATTTAGAGAAACATCTGGTGCTAAAGTATCGCAGTTGTCTGCAAAAATACATTCAGGAGGAAATGGAGTTCCTTGACATCTCCTCGCTTGGTACGGCATACCGGTATGCTGCCAATATTGAGCAGAAATTCAAGCAGAAGAAGCGAGACTTTGGATCTGCGAATCGAAAGCAAGGGAAAGGTGCTTCCAAACAGCAGAAAAAAGGACCGAGCCAAGGCATGGAAGCTAAATACAACTCATCGAAGCCACAAGAAAAGAACAGCACCCCAAAGCCAAAGAAGGACACGAGAAAGTGGTGTGAGTTCCATAAGAGCTCCACTCACAACACAAGTGAGTGTCGGGCCAAGCAGTCGCTAGTGGCCGAGATGAGGGCTTCTGAGTCAGATGCATGCTCTGACTCCGAATCAGAACCTGAAAAGGGGAATGAAAAAGGGAAAAAGATTATTGATGCGGAGCCCAATGCCACTGTTGCCACTACAAAGGTCCAGAAGGAGGAACCGGAAGATCCAGAGGAGGAGGAACGTCTCTTCCACTCCCAGATGTGGGCAAAGGGCTCCCTTGTACAGTTCATTGTCGACAATGGGAGCCAAAAGAACCTCATTTCAGCAGATGCCGTGAAGCGGTTGGGCTTGCCGACCACAGCTCACCCACATCCATACACCATCGGGTGGCTTCACTAAGGACGAGATCTCCGCGTCAGCCAGCAGTGTCGCCTTCCCTATAGCATCAAGCCCTTCACGGATGAGGTATTATGTGACGTTGCTCCTATTTATGTTTCTGATGTATTATTAGGACAACCATACTTGTGGAAGCGTCATGCTGTGTATGAGTCTCGACCTCGTGCTGTTATTGTTACTTTGGGAAATAAGTTGTACAGGATACCAGAGGTACCACCTCCTGCCGCTATCTCTTTGGTTACCGCAAAACAATGCAGTAAGCTCATTTCCCAAACCAGGAAATTCGTTTTCCTGATGATCCGCCCCCAGGGAAAGAAGAAGACTGTGGCCACGACCTCCAGACAGGGCTCCTCTGCACAACAACAACAAATGGATAAGGTTGTGGAGGAGTACGGGACATATTCACCTCACCCACAGGGGTTCCTTTGCACTGTCAGGTCAAGCACCCGATTGATCTGACCCCAGGTGCGCTGCTACCTAATGGGCCGATCTATCGACGTTCTGTTCTGGAGAGCGATGAAATCAAGACGCAGATTCAGGAGCTACTGCAGAAAGGTCACATCCGGCCAAGTTCATCGCCCTGTGGGAGCCCGATCGTGTTGGTACAGAAGAAGGATGGGACGTGGAGAGGCAGATGAATTATTCGGTGCCCTTAATGATCATTATCTCACAGTACCCAATCCCACGGATCACGACCTTCGGACCAACTCAAAGGTGAAAAATATTTTAGAAAGATTGACTTGAAGTCGGGGTATCACCAGGTACCGATTGAACCCTCCGATGTGTGGAAGACTTCCTTCAAAGCTAAGGAAGGCCTTTTCGAATGGCTGGTCATGCCTTTCGAGTTGAAGAATGCTCCCACAACCTTCATGAGGTTGATGGATGACATCTTGCGACCATTCACAAACTCATTTGTAGTGGTGTACTTGGATGAAATTTTGATCTTCAGCCAGACTTGGGAAGAGCACCTCACCACATCCGACAAGTCCTCCAAACACCGGTGGGCAACACAAGTTGTGTGCCAATTTGAGAAGTTATGTTACTGGCATGACTCAGGTTCAATATCTGGGATAAATTATTGATGAAAGGGGGGTGCATGTGGATCCAGCCAAGATCCAAGTCATTCGGGATTGGCCAGCCCCAACCACTATAATAGAGCTTCGCAGCTTTCTGGGTCTTGCTAATTTCTATCGGAGGTTTGTGTTGGGATTCTCTCATATCACTTGGCCCTTGAGTCAAGTCACCAAGGGAGGAGCGAGAGAAAAAAAATTTTGGTCAGAACCTCAACAGAAGGCGTTCACAGAACTGAAAAACCGCCTCTGTTCAGCCCTAGTGCTCACTTTACCAGACTTGCAACAGCCATTTGAGATCGAGACAGATGCCTCTGACTATGCTATTGGGGCAGTTCTTACTCAACAGGGACATCCAGTGGCATTTCACAGTGAGACATTGTCTGACACAGTTCGTAAGTACCCCACATATGACAAAGAAATGTACTCCATTGTGCAAGCTTGTCGACAATGGAAGCATTACATTTTGGGGAAGGAAACAATCATCCACACAGACCACAGGCCCTTGCAGTTCATACAGACACAAGGGAAGTTGCAGAATGATCGCCATCAGAAGTGGTCTACATATCTGCAACAGTTTCATTTGAACATCAAATATAAGAAGGGTAGCACCAATCATGTTGCAGACTGCCTCAGCCGACCACCGATCGTGGCACTCACCACTGTGCTCAACTCTTGTGGGCACGAGACTTATGATTGGCCGCTTCTCTATGAGAGTGACCCAGAATTCGGCCACACTTACAAGGCACTCTTGGGGGGTACGCAAGTTCCAAATTTTCACCTCCAAGATGCACTTTTATGCCACCTGGGACACCTTTGTGTTCCTTCAAGCGAGCGTGCCAAGATGATATGGGAAGCACACTATAGTCAAGTCGCTGGGCATTTCAGGGTCAAGAAAACAGTAGCAATCCTGCAGAAGTATTTCTATTGGCCGAACCTTCGAAAGGATGTCGAGAAGCACATCAGATCCTGCACTGCTTATGCCATTGCCAAACCGACCATCAAGAAGCAAGGCCTATATACTCCTCTACCTACCCCTAGTCGACCTTGGGAATCCATCTCCATGGATTACATGTCGGGCCTGCCTTCTACTAAGCAGGGAAATGACTGTGTTTTTGTGGTCGTCGACAGATTCTCGACGATGGCCATTATGGCGGCCTGCAAGAAGAATATCACAGCAGAAGCCACTGCTAAACTCTTCTTTGAAAGATTGTGGGTGCACTTTGGGATCCCACAGTCTATCATATCAGACCGAGATAGCAGGTTCCTCAGCACATTTTGGTCCAGCCTCTGGTCGATGTTGGATACCAAGCTCACCAATTCCACAGCGTTCCATCCCCAAAAAGATGGCCAGACAGAGGTCATCAACAGAATGATTGTACACATTCTTCGCATGTAAAATTCAAAGCATCCATGCACATGGGACGATAGCCTCCCTTATGTACAACATAGTTATAATCGGGCTCTCCACAGTTCAATCAGCCATAGCCCCTTTCAGGTGGGCTTGGGATTCCAGCCACTATGTCCCATTGATGTAGCCATGCCATTTGCAGCTGCTCAGGCCAATTCAGCTCATGTCCAGTCTGAAGTTGACAAAGCCAGTAGCTTCATCGAACGCATTCAACACATCTGCCAACAGGTTCATGATATATTGGACAGAGCCAATGCCAAGTACAAGCAATGCCATGATCAACACCGGGTGCCACACAACTTCCAGGTGGGTGACAAAGTATGGCTACATTTTCAGAAGGAGCGCCTCACTGGACCCCACCGCAAGCTTCGCCCGCTCCGATACGGGCCATACACCATCACCAAGGCTGTAGGGAACAATGCATTCGAGCTTAGTATTCCACCATTCCTTGGTCTACACCTAGTCTTCAATGTGGATCACCTCCGTCCTTACTTCCCACCTCTACTGGACACCTCAGACATTGCAGAACAACTCACACTAACTGAGTTAAATCCAGAATGCATGGAACAGGCCACCACAGATTGCATCATAGACATGCAAATCAATAACACTCGCCAGCAGAATATCCAACTATATCGGGTTGTCAAAGCTGGCCAACTCCTGCACCAAGGAAAGTGGTTCACCAGGGACCAAGTTCAGCAGAAATTTCCTCATCTCATGGAGGAACTTAACGCAATGGGGACCATTGCTTCCTAAGGGGGGAGGAATGATCCAGGTGGATATTGGTGGTCACCCGCCTATTCCACTCGGGGCTCCACCATTGTCTATTTCAGTTTTTCAGTTTCGGCACAGTTTACTATTTTTAGCAGTTTTTCGGGTCCTAAACTTCCGGAGCCGTTTTGAGGCCCTAAACGACGTTTTTTGGGAAAACGGAGGGCAACATGGGTCCATGGACCGATGTTGCTCATTCCAAATTTGTAGTCCTCGGATAGATATTTCTAACGAGGTATGGTACGCGTCAAACGGAGATCGTATGCCAAAGTTACGCCCCTGGGAAGTTGAAACACCAATTTACCCAAACGGGGCCCATAGTTTTGGCGCTTCATCTCCTAGGGTTAGGGTTTTGGATGTTTAGGATTTCCAATTGTTTCTAAATGATAAATAGGCCCTCGAGCCTCATTGCAACTCAGTTCAGAGGCCTGTAGCCGCCACATCTCTTCTCAGAGATAGCTATCAGCGCCGTAGCTAGTTTTATTTCCATTCTGTTTGTAAGAAAATTTCAGTTCTTTGATATTAATGAAATGAAGTGTTATTTCCGCTGCATCTCTGCATTTATGTTTATATGTTTATTCTGTTGCGTTCCTGCATAAATCCGGATCAGAGTGTTCAGGAAAGAATTCATTGACATGACTGAGATGGTTAGAATCCTTTATCAAGAAAGGAATGATAGATTGAAAGGAGAAGGATCTAAACATCACAAGGAAGAACAAGGATCTTCAGAAGGTAATAATGATGAAGATACGTCAAAGAAGGGAAATGGAGGAAATGGAGGCAATGGAGATCCATTATCCTCACCCTCATCATCATCATCCTCTACTTCTTCTTCAGTAAATTAGCCACACAAGTCAAAGAATAGTGGTAAAATTCATTTTTAAAAAAATTATGTTAAGTTTGAATTGCTATGTTTAATGTTGAAGTCAATGCAGAAAAGCTTGAAAATTGGATTAGGAAATTGGAGATCTATTTGAGAATCTAGAACCTTCAAGATGATGATACCAAAATTCAATTAGCTTCATTGAGAATGGAAGGTGAAACACTTGTTTGGTGGGAAGCCAAGACAAAAGAGGAGATCAAGAAAAACGGTAAGATTATTCTACCATGGTCAGATTTCATTACTGATATAAAACAATATTTTTATAAATTATCTCATATGCAGAATGGCATAATGAATTGGAAGAACTTTAGGTAATTGAAGGGACAAAATGTGCAAGAATACACTAAAGAATTTAGGAGAAGACATCTGTTATTAGGGGTAGATTTGCAGAACCAAGATACTTTGCTGAAGCATATATGAGGCTTACATAGCTACCTAAAACATATTATTCTCATGTTTAACCCCACTAGTCTAGATGAAGTATGTATTGAGGCCACACATCTAGAAGGTAGAGGGAAGAACATTTTTGAAGAGGGTAGAAAGAAACCGTTTAAGGGTAAAGTCAAAGAGAAGACCTCGAAAGTTAAAAACAAAAAGACTGCATCTGTTAAGAAAGAGGGAGAAAAAGTGGTTTGTAAAAATTGTTCAAAGGAAGGCCATGATGAAACTCATTGTTGGAAATTACATCCTGAATGAGGCCCAAGAAACCCAATAACAGAGGGAAACAGAAAACTGCTACTACAACTTCACATGACTTAGCAGATGATTCAGGTGATGAATCTAAGATTAAATCCATGGGATTGAAGAACATTAAGGGAAAAGAAATTGAAACTAAACCTAGTACTAGTACATCAAAATATCACATACATACTCCAAATGAAGAAGAAAGAACAAGGTTGACACAAGGTTGAAAATGGTTGAAAATAAAATTCGATATCTTAATACTTGGTCAAGAAGCTTAACCTTGAGACCATACCACATCCAAAGCCATGTCCATTGTGTTCGATTTGCAAGGATGCAAATTTACAAGTTTCAAAGAAATGTATATTGCGGTTTGCAATCACTGCAAAGTTTGTTGACATAGCTGAATTAGATGTGGTTTCACATAACATAGTAAGTATTGTGTTGGAGAGTCCTTACTTGTATGACATTAAAGCGATCTTCCATCACCATGAGAACAAATATAATTTATTAAAAGATGGAAAGGAATTCATTGCTAGAGCACATCGCAAGAAGACAAACATTGCTATGGTAAATGTTGGACATGTAAAGAGGCTGGTAAATTCAAGTAAGAATTGTGTTATTCTTATGATTAAGCCTAAATCTGATGTTAATCATGAATAATTTGAGGGATGTGATCCTAAGTTGAAATCAGATTTATATGATGTAGTTAATGCACATCATGAGATGTTTTAGGAGCCAACGTGATTTCCTCCAAAAAGAGAGAATGAACATGAGATTCAGTGGAAGAAAGATTTTCCTCTACCAAACATCAGTATGTATCACATCTTGATAATGGAGAATGCTGAAATAAAGAGGCAAATAAAAGAGATGTTGGATAAAGGAATCATAATTCCAAGCACCTTGCCATGTGGTTCACCCATAGTCTTGATACCAAAGAAAGATGGGACTTGGCGCATGTGTGTAGATTTTCAAGCTTTAAACAAGATTACGGTAAAGAATCATTACCCACTCCCAAGAATAGATTATTTTCTTGATCAGAAGAAAGAAGAAATTTTTTTCACTAAGTTATATTTACGAAGTGGATATCATCAAGTAAGAATTGCAGAAAGTGATATATGGAAAACTACATTCAAAACCAAACAAGGACTCTTTGAGTGACTAGTTATGCCATTTGGTTTGTGTAATGCACCGAAAACTTTCATGCATGTTATGGATAATATTTTTCATCCATTCCTTGATTACTTTGTGATTTTATACTTAGATGAAATATTGATTTTTAGCAAGACAAGAGAATAACACGTCTTGCATGTGAATAGAGTGCTTGATATTTTGAAGAAGGAGAAATTGTTTCTTAAGATGTCAAAGTGTGAGTTGGGAAAGACTTATTTGGACTATTTGGGACATATTGTAGGAGTATGAGAGTTGAGAATTGATCCTTCTAAAGTGGAAGCCATTGTGAATTTTCCCACACCCAAAACAGTAACCAAGGTAAGAAGTTTCTTAGGTGAAACTCAATATTGGAGAAAGTTTATTACTAAATTTTGCTTCCATCATAGCTCCTATGCATGTAGTGACAAGTGTGAAGAAATGATTCGAATGGGGAGGCAAAAAAAATCAAGATTTCGAAGCTTTAAAAGACAATATTAGTTCAGCTCTAGTCCTTGCATTACCAAATTTGATTAGGAGTTCATAAATTTTGCTCAAAATTCAAAGTTACAGGATTGGGTTGAAACAAAGATGGTTGCGTAGAACTCGTATTCATGATTCTAGTGTCGTGAATGGTTCGAAAAACCGATGTCATATGAGGGAGATATCGCGTTATGATAAAAAATCCAAACAGGTATGATGCACAATAATCAAAGGAATTATTCTAAGGAATATTCCTTCCTCAGAGCCAACTACAGGATGACAAGTGGTGAAATTATATTGGTCAGTTGGTTGTATGGGTTTTAGAGATGGACAATCATAAGGTGACACGTGGCCAGCCATGAGGCTACCACGTGTCCCTGTAGTGGTGTAGTAAAATTTTGGTGAGGTCCATAGGACTCAACCCCGCGACCTTCCTACGGGCACACAGACAGGTTAGCACTTGCTCTACACAATGTTTCTTAACTATGATAGTCATCGACTTATATTTATAGTTCAATACAAATGGAGTTAGGGGTTGGAGCCGCTGACGATCCAACCCACCAATGGTTACATTTGTGGTGATCACATGCAAACATTAAAGTTTAACCTCCAAAAACTCCATCTAACGGTTATGTTAACCACCCGCCAGCCTATCTGCAATGCTATTACATGCCATGTTGTTAAATGGTTAAACCCTCTACACGGTCTCTGTAAACACCAACTGCAACCACAGTTCCAATGTTTTCCACCATGGTTTATGCCTTGGTTCCACTGATGGTTGTGGCCACCATGTGGTTTGGGGTTGGCATGTGGCCACCCCAACCATTAACCTTAAACGCCATGGTTTATTTGGCGGATTTTTTGAACACGCCTATTTTTGGGTATATTTCACTAAATCAACTCCAGTTAAGTGGATTTCTCCACTTTTAGTGGAGATTTTCTAGGTGTAACTGGGAAAAAGAGTAGGAGACTCAATTTTTTCCCATTCAGAGTAAATGAAGATTCATTTTTGACTAATTATAGAATTTTGGAGCCATTGGTGTAGAGAAAACAACCATTAGAGGCTTGTAACTACATGTATTTTAAAAAAAATTGAACATAATGAAATATGGACATGCCATTGGGAGATGGACCAGTAGATGTAGCCCAGGAGGGGTGAAATGCTTCATCATGCGTGTCATGTAAATTATTTGTGGTGACTTATTTCTTTGTTTTGCACTCTTGTTCAGTATTATTTGTGCTTATTTTGTGCTTCTAATTCATCTAAAATCATCTAAATTTCATGGCTAAAATCCTCAATCCTTAAGCAAACTAATGAGACAAGTATGCACACATTTATAAACTGAAAAGACACTTAGCACAAAAAAACTAATGCAGTCGTATAATATCAGATTGGTATCAGAGCTAGAGTTTATTCTCTTCTGTTGTTTAGTGAAAATAATTGTCTAACTGCTTGCAAGGTTTTAGATGCTTACTAGGCTCAAGATGAAAAGAGGAGAAGACAAATTGCTGGGAGTAGAAGGGTCAAAAGAAGAGCCAAATAAAAGGAGAGCAAGATTTCCACAATCTCCACCACCTAGTTCACCTCCTAAGGAAGAAAAAGCTACATTAAGTATGCCTCATGAGGAATAAATAATCCATGAAGAATTTGATCCAAAAGAGGAAGAAAGGGTGTTCAAGAAAGCATTCCTTGACATGACTGCGATGGTTAGAATCCTTTATAAAGAAAGGAATGAGAGACTAGAAGGAGAAGGAACCAAAATTCACAAGGAAAGATAGGGATCTTCAGGAGGTCATAATGATGAAGATAAGTCAAAGAAGGGAAATGGAGGAAATGGAGGCAATGGAGAGCCATCATCCTCACCCTCATCATCATCATCCTCTACTTCTACTTTAGTACATCAGCCACACAAGTCAAAGAACACTGGTAAAAGTCCTTTTTTAAAACTTGATGTTAAGTTTGAATTGCCAATGTTTAATGGTGGAGTCAATGCAGAAAAGCTTGATAGTTGGATTAGGAAATTGGAGGTATATTTGAGAATCCAAAACCTTCAAGATGATGATACCAATTAGCTTAATTGAGAATGGAATGTGCAACATTTTTTTGGTGGGAATCCAAGACAAAGGAGGAGATTAAGAAACATGGTAAGATTATTATATCATGGTCAGATTTCATTACTTCTATAAAAAAATTGTTTTATCCATTAGCTCATATGTAAAAAGCCATAATGAATTCGCAAAACTTTAGGAAATTGAATGGAAAAAATGTGCAAGCATACACCCAAGAATTTATAAGAAGAGTTCTCTTATTAGGGGTATATTCGTGGAGCGAAGATAATTTTCTCAAGTACATAGGAGGCTTACATAGCTACCCAAAACATTCTATTTTCATCTTTAATTTCACCAGTCTAGATGAAGTATATGTTCAGGCTACACATCTAGAAGCTAGAGGGAAGAACATTTTTGAAGAGGGTAGAAAGAAACCTTTTAAAGGTGAAGCCAAAGAGAAAACCTCGAAAGGTAAAAGAAAAAAGAATGCATCTGTTAATAAATAGGGATAAAAATAGGTTTGTAAACATTGTTCAAAATAAGTCCACGATGAAACTCATTGTTGGAAATTACATCCTGAAATGAGGCCAAAGAAACCCAATAAAAAAATGGAAAAAGAAAACTGCTGCTACAACTCAACATGATTTAGGAGATGATTTGAGGTGATGAATCAAAGATTATAGCCATGAGATTGAAAAACATGAAGGGAAAAGAAATTGAAACTAAACCCAGTACTAGTACATCAAACTGTGACACGCATGCTCCAAATGAAGAAGAAAGAATTGAACTATTTCATGTGAGGGTCATATCCAAGCATACCAATATTGACACATTGTTTGATAGTGGGTCACAAGAAAAATTAATCTCTAAATACTTGGTAAAGAAACTTAACCTTTAGAAGATACCACATCCAAAACCATATCCATTGGGTTGGATTTGTATGGATGAAAATTTATAGGTTTCAAAGAAATGTATATTGACACGAAAGAAATATTCCATTGCCGTGAGAAAAAATATAATTTATTCAAATATGGAAAGTAGTACATTGTTAGAGCACATCGCAAGAAGACAAACATTGATATAGTAATGTTGGACAGGTAAAGAGGCTGGTAAATTCAGGTAAGAGTTTTTTTCTTCTTATGATTAAGCCTAAAGTTGATGTTAATAATGAATCATTTAAGGGATGTGATCCTATGTTGAAATCATATTTATATGATTTAGTTAATGTACATCATGAGATGTTTCAGGAGCTAATAGTATTGCCTCCAAAAAGCGATATTTAATGTGAGATTCAGTTGCAGCAAGATTGTCCTCTTCCAAACATCGGCATGTATCGCATGTCGATAATGGAGAATGTTGAAATAAAGAGGAAAATAAAAGAGATGTTGGAAAAAGGAATCATAAGGCCAAGCACTTTTCCATGCGGTTCACCCATAGTATTGATACCAAAGAAAGATGGGACTTGGCACATGTGTGTAGATTTTCGAGCTTTGAACAAGATTAAGGTAAAGAAATGTTATCCACTCCCAAGAATAGATGATTTGCTTGATCAGATGAAAGAAGCAAAGTTTTTCACTAAGTTAGATTTACGAAGTGGATATCATCAAGTAAGAATTGCAGAAAGTGATATATGGAAAACTTCATTAAAAACCAAAAAAGGACTCTTTGAGTGGCTAGTTAAGCCATTTGGTTTGTGTAATGTGCAAACGACTTTCATGTGTGCCATGGATAGTGTTTTGCATCCATTCTTTGATGACTTTGTGATTGTGTACTTAGATGACATATTGATTTTCAGCAAAACAAGAGAAGATCATGTCTTGCATGTGAATAGAGTGTTTGATATTTTGAAGAAAGAGAAAATGTTTCTTAAGATGTCAAAGTGTGAGTTTGGAAAGACTTCTTTGGTCTATTTGGGACATATTGTAGGAGGAGAGTTGAGAATTGATCCTTCTAAAGTGGAATACATTGTGAATTGCATTAGGCGAATTTTGAGGTCTAAAATGGGCCTCCTAAGGAAATTATAAAATAATAGTGGAAATAATAAGGTAAGATTTGATAACATCATCAAATTTTAGAAGGAAAAAAGAAAAAACTACTTTTTCAACTCATATTTTCAACTTATCTCCCAAAGTTTTTACTCAAATTTCAAGAGAAAGTACTTGTTCGATGAAAAAATTAATTCCTCATCCAAGGAGTACCCATGTTGCATACTTTCTATGGACCCTGCTACACGAAAAATTAGAAATATATGAAAACATGATTACAATAATGTTTTTTCATGTATTTCTCATTTTTCACGTAGCAGGGTCCATCGAAACTTTGCAAAATGGGTACTCCTTGGATGAGGAATTCAATTTTGCATCCAACGAGTACCTGCTTGAAATTTAAGTAAAATATTTGAGAGATAAGTTGAAAATACGAGTTGAAAATGTAGTTTTATTATTTTATTATTTTTTAATATTCTTACCCTTTTACTTAAAAAATGGTGAATCATCCCCCATGATTCACATCATCTTCTTGAATCCTATTGGTTGTTATAAATTTTATCTTGGTTGAAAATTTTTCCTAGGAGGCCCATTTTAGACCTCAAAATTCCCCTAATGGGCCCACACTCAAAACAATAACCGAGGTAAGAATTTTCTTAGGTGCAACTCAATATTGGATAAATTTTATCGCTAACTTGCCTCAATTGCCTCAGTTTCCATGGATTACATTACATTGTAATTGAAGTCCCTTAGCTAAATCCATGCCCAATGGTAGGCTTCATACATTCTTCTACCTGAAAAATCACTTCAAACAAAAAAATGTTTAGCCATTTGCAATATAAGTTTTACCTTGAGAATTTCATTCTTCCTTTGAGAGAGCCCTCTTCAATTGGAAGGTTTGATTTCCAATCTAAATTGGTTTTAAATAGTTGTGCTAGGTTGACAGTTGAACAACCCAGTTGGTTCCAAGTTAGTCATTACAATACATTTCACATTGCCCATATTAAAAAAACCATAAGAAGTAACTAAATTATAAATTTAATTTAAATAATTATTATTATGAATTATAAAAAAGATAAACATACCAGTTAAACATTTATACATTTCAAAAATCATATAAGAATATTCTTAACCTTGGATATTCACCTTCACTTTACAATGTAAATTCATAACTTATAAATAAACATTGTTACAAGACCATGTGCCAATATCATGGCTTAACAATACTACATGCCCATTATGACACAAGTCGATATGAGATTTTCTTCAATTAATTAATTTGAGAATCCAAAATACTTAAAGAAACATAATTGTTATCACTCGAAAATCAGACAAGAAAATATGACATTATATAATGTCAGGTAGAAGGATCTACAGGGCTGAGAGACATTAGAGAATCTAAAGTATTTAAAAAATATCTACGGTCTAAAGCAAAAAATCAAATTGCACACAGAAAAAACCAGTCAAATGCACCTTTGCGAGTAAAATTCTTCGATAAGCGTGCCTTTGCACGGTTTTCCCTCCAAAATCTGCATGCGTGATCCTGAGAGTGGTAGGAGTCATTTTCTGGGACCACAGGGCACACTCCAAGACATCGATCCCACACTTGAGGCTGCCTAAGGATAGTCGCCCAAGCCTCCTTAGGACCTTAAAGGAGCACATAATGGAATAAATGTGGCACACAATGGAATCACCCTCCTCTGTTGGGTCACCATACACAATGTACCAAGAGAGGGAAGGAGGATTTGAATTCTCCTATAAAAGGCCACCAAGAGATGAAAAATATGAGAGCACATTGTTATGTTGGCCAGAATTTTTCCAAGAAATACAAGTAGTGTGTGGTCCAGAGAACAGATAGAAGGGACTCAATTGTTGTCCATCTAACAAATCCAGTCCACCATAGTAGAGAGAGGGAGAATTTGTGCGAAGGTAGTTCGGAAGTAAAGGCATCCTTGCATCGATACTTGGAGCTCCATAGTTCCAAGGGCCCCTTGGCCAGTGGGTTAAATTTTCATCCTCATTTCCTACCAGCACTCAATAAGAGTGGACGTAAGAACCATCGTTTGGATTATTGATGTTGATTGACTCTACTTAAAAATTTTGTTTTACTTGTTTTAGTTTGAGTTTAGTTTTTATGTTTGAATATGCATTCTATTTCTCTATTTAGTATGTTTATGTTTCAACATGTTCCACTAACTTTCTTTTGGTACATTCGTGCGCCAAGCACATAAATATAGGATTGGTGACTCCAGTAACTTTTATTTCCAAGATTATGTGGTTCTGCCTTTTTGTAAAGACCTCTGTCTTTGCTATGGAGTTTGGCTGGAACTGCCCCCTTCCTCTCCTTCATTTCTTGGTTCATCCCAAGTGACAGGCTGAAGCTGAAGAGCTCCCAAAAATTTACATTGCAGGAATTTTCGCTCCTTTCTTCTAGATAGGCATGCCCCATTACACTTATTCATAGGTGACCTGCGAGTAGAGATCACGCATGTTTCAGCCTTTTTCACGCAGAAACTAGAAGTGGAACTTTCTCCACTATTTCCATATTTTCTTACTTGTAAAGGTGACTAGAAGCCCATAATACATCTACCATCACTGGTTGAGGTGCCTTGCAACTTGCTAAAGCTCACTCTTAGTTTCTTTTAGTAGTTTACATGTTCATTTTATTTCAAGTTGATTTTTGCAAAATTAACACATAGTTTAAGTAGGAGGAAAATTAACTTGCATTCTGAAATAATTTATGTTTTGAAAATTTAGGTACCAAAAAACCTAGATAATTGACCTATTTCTAGTGTAAAAGTCATTGGTTTAGTTCAATTTTTGCACTAGGATTTTGGGACCAGGATTGAATTGTCGATAGAAGAGCAATTAATCTCTACTGCCTTTGCACCCTCTCATTATCATATGCAAGAATATGAACACTATCTATTCACAACTCACCATCTCCCTATAGTTCATAACATAGATTAACTAGGAAAAATTGAAAGCGGCCCATATCCGCACATGTTTTTCTTTTGAGCAAGGAATAAGAGAACACAGTTTAAATAGGGGATTTTGAAAAGGATCATCACATATCCACATGTTCAAACTATTTTCTTGTTCACTTTTTGTTCAAACATATCCAACCCTAAGTGAAGTAAAGACATCTAAAACTAACTTAGCGAAGATCACTAAATTTTCCCCATAGGAGCCACAAAAGAATTTATAGTCTAAGTTAGGACCAAGGGGGTAGGCATCAAATAGGCCACTTTGTTCATTATTCATCTTGAAACATAGAAGTTGATTGTTTAGGGAACTTTCAAATCTACCTATTAGCCCACGGAAAAGAAAACCCGAGTGTAGAAGAGACCCGATTCAGAGGGGGTTAGGCTTAGGGCCAATGGATGCGGTATCAGTTGGGGCTACTTGACCCGACTGATACTCTGTACTTTCAGCTAAATTACTAAGAAGCCCAAAAATCTAACACTGACGCGGGATAGAAATGCTTAGTGGCCAAAATTAGGTCATCCTGTCCCTATAGGTGACGGTGCAGGCACCACTAGATCCTCTACCCTTACCTTGGTGGATTTTCTCTGGCTGATTGGGGGCATCGCTAGTTATTTTGGGACGTTGTGCATGGCATTCGTAAGATATCTTCTCAGGGCCCAATTACATTTGAGTGTGTGAGGGCGATTAGGTATTCTAGGATTTGAGTATCATACGAAAACAACAAATAAACCATATTTTTTTATTGACTAATCACATAAGATTAATCTAAACGGAAAATTTATTTTATTTTTTCTTTGTTTTATGTATGCGATCAGATTTATACTTTAATGATAGTCTCTATCCTCTCAAATATTTCCAAAACCTTACTTATTTGACGCTAGAATGGACCCAATGGGACCTTATCGATCTAGACGTCTTTTTGACCTCCCCACATTACCGGGAGGGGTTCTAGGTATTTCACCATTTAGGCATCAAATATGGAACACTACCACCCTTATTGGTTCATATTTATTTGGGAACCCTAGTTGGTCTCCCAAAGCCACACCAGTGAACAACCCCACAGGGTCACCACACAGCACTCCTCCCACAACCCTTAGCAGGTAAAGCACTGCTACCCATTTAGGAAGCCAAGTGAACGCACAACAGGGTACATCATAGAAAAACCCTATTCCTAACAATAACATTGTGTTTTCACGAGTCACAATGGATACAACCTCGCAGTCACCTTTTCTAGCTTCGTTAAATCTACCAGATTTAACCAAGTTGAAAAATGACCCCATTGCACACAACCCCATATGGCCTCCCATGCCCACGAAGCTCCCTTCAGACATTCCAAAACTTGAAGGGAAGCAAGCGGAATGGGAAATCATTTTATGACTTTTCCCCTTTGTTGTTTTTCGAACAAAATCGTTGATGATACTATTCGACTAATATTGTTTCAACGCACTCTAACCAGAGTAACACGAAATGATATGTGGGGCAACCCTCTGCTACACATGAAACCTTTACTATATTCCTGACCTATTTTCAGTTACCCATCCACCGCGATTCCAGAATGGAGTTACTGACCCACTTTAGGCAAACCCCCATCATCCATATCTCAGACTATCTCCACGAATGGTAGAGAAGTCGTAGTTTGTGCAAAGCCCAGATTTCGAAAGATGTGGCACAAAAAAAGACCATATCTGAAGAGGAGACCATTAATAATGCCCAACAGCTCGAGCTAATCTATACGTAGTCAGGGTACATTTACAATCTCCTCCTGAACGTCGCGTGCCTCCAAACTTACAAAAAATTTCCAGGAACGTTGAACTCTAGAGATGGTTTAATTGGTTCATTGACACAAAATCACCTAAGCAGCAATGTTGAATACCCTGGTTACATGTATGATTCTACCCATAACATACAACACCCCAGCTACAAAATTCATCACAAAATTTGACAAGTAGGGAATCATTGTATCACCATCAACATGGAGGAACCTATCCTCTAGCTCAGGGGACCCAGTAAACAAATAGACATGCCGATAGAAGAGCTCGCCCCCAATAGCCATTTACAAACCATTGACCGCAATATGCCCAATACCCAACACAAGAAATTCCCATGCAGAATAATGCACAGGTGAACTTCGTGCAACCCTCCCAAAACCAAATGCACCAACCATATAACTAGGAGAACCCAAATTATCCTCCTAACGCAATTAAGAAAAAAGGGAAAAACAAGCCTAAGGGAAATCCTAGAGAGGGGAGAAATAATCAGCAATTCCCTCCGTGATCTTAGGCTGGAGGCAACTCCAATCGAAATTAAAACCAGGAGCCAAGAAACTCCCAGAGGCAGAAAAAAGGAAAATTATTCGGATAAACAACCCTTCTTCGATATGTGGTGAGAACAGCCATTACACTCACCACGACCCCGACCTCCCTGAACTAAAGAAGCTACAGAGTAACCGTGGACAGGGGGGATCCTCCCAGTAGACAACAGTCATGGAGGAGACTTCCCCCCATTAAGGGATAGTTAGCACGCAACAACAAACCCCCGAAGATTCGGGAAAAAATGTCCACGAAATCTACATGACTAGTGAATAAATGGTTTTTAAGACACAGAATAAAAATTACAACACCCCAGCAGACACCAATGTATCAAGGGCTAGTACCAGTGCACCAACAACACCTTTGAGCATATAAAAGGCTCCTATTGAACCTTTCCCAAAAATTGCTAAGGGACAAACTATGCAGGCAATAAACTATTCCAAAGCAGCCCATAACTATAGCATTGAGGATAATCTAGCTCAATATCCCACCGCTATGTCAGCTCTGGAGGTGTTACATTCTTTTCCAAAGTAGCAGAAAACCTTACTTTCTGCATTAGGCGCCATTGACCCTAACGATTCGCGCCTAATGGCTTTTGATTTAGGTAAAGCCACCCCTAAGCTTCCTTCAATGGTCGCCTTCCATATACCAATGTCGGTCCAACGCATTACCATTCACCGATGCATCATTGACAAAGGTGCATCCACATGCATCATGCCAAAGAATGTTTGGCAGAAGTTAGGGTCTCCCGAACTAAATTCATCAGAGATCACGCTTAGAGCATACGATGGTTTCCCTTCATCCCCCGTCGGTCTCTACCAAAACGTCCTGGGTTGCTTAGCCAGAAAGATGGTCCTTATAGACATTTAAGTCTTGGATGCCCAATTGGACTACAATATACTCCTTGGCTAAAGTTATATGTATGCCATATCATCCATCACCTCCTTCGTATTCCGAACTATGATTTTCCCCCATGAGGACCCCATTACCACTGTCGCCAATTAACGCATAGAGAAAAGCGGCCCCTAACAAATAACTATGTCATTAAACCCTACATAGATACATATATGGACACACTTACACGGTACGAAGAATATGGCCCCAGTTAGTTCAACCCATCATCCATCTTAGGGTCATTCGTAGGTGATCGCCCTGTTATCCTAGAGCCATCATCTGGCATCATAGAGGCCCCAGTGTGAATGATGTCCAAATCAATCACTGAGGCCAGTCAGGACACGGATACAAGCAGTAATGACACCGATAGAGATAGAGGGGACTCAGTTGTTAACCATCTA
Source organism: Pinus albicaulis (assembly GCA_034641835.2). Lineage (NCBI taxonomy): Eukaryota > Viridiplantae > Streptophyta > Pinopsida > Pinales > Pinaceae > Pinus > Pinus albicaulis. Next base: position 229,001 of record JAXQQM020085210.1, read on the forward strand.
ACAACTCTAGTCCACTATAGTAGAGAGAGAGATACTTTGTGCCAAGGCAGCTTGGAAGTAAAGACATCCTTGCATCAGGACTTGGAGCTCCATAGTTCCAAGGGCCCCTTGGGAAGTGGGTTAATGTTTCATCTTCATTTCCTACCAGCACTCAATAATAGGGGACGTAAGCACCGCCATTTGGATTATTGAAGGTGTTTGACTCTATTTAGAGCTTTTGTTTTATTTTTTTTATTTTTAATTTAGTTTTTATGTTTTAATATGCATGCTATTTCTCTATCTAGTATGTTTATTTTTCAACATGTTCCACTAACTTTCTTGACTCCATCTATTTTCTTCTTGTGACCAATAACTTAAGAGGGAAAAAACACCCCTCTTAATCAAGTTTGATTTCGTACATTCGTGCGCCAAACACACAAACACAATAATTATCTTGGATATAAATATTAGCTTTAATCTATGAAAACTTCTATGAATATTTTGGCATATTTCAAGGAGGTTAAATATTTTCCACCCACCTAACAATTAGTGATAATTAAATTCAAATTATGGAAGGTCAATAATAATAATACTTGTGCATGGTAGAAAAAAGCTGGAAGGAGAAATGAAGTACATTAGGCTTTCCTACATACTTTCAGTTTTCACCGTCGTTTCCGAGGATATTGCCATGTGCATTAATGCAAACTATGGTCTAGGGTTGAGGATATCGATTCTCTCATCGAAAGTGGATTGACTCCAGTTCTGATATTTTCTACAAAGAATTGGGTTTTATTTTGTATCCATGTGGTTATAACTCCCAAAGGAAAGTTTTGGTATGGAGAGGGGGTGTTTCTTTGCTTCAGGGAGACACATGAATATGGATACAAGAATCTCCCTTTAAGTAGGCCCTTCTAAGCCTGCAATGCCATCAGATGGTTGGCTTGCATGGAATTAGAGAAATTTTGAGGTCTAAAATGGGCCTTAAAACAAATATTTACAACGAAAATCATCTTTATGAAAACCAATATGATTCAATATGATGATGTCAACCATGGGGGAATATTCACCATTTTTGGAGTAAAAAATTAAAAATGTTAAAAAAAAAAAAAAAAAAAAAGTATTTTTTCAAATCGTATTGTCAACTTATCTCCCTACGGTTTTACTCAAATTTAAAGTTTTAGAGCTCACCTAATGAATAATTTAATTACTCACCCAAGGAATACCCATGTTGCATAAATTTGATGGACATTTCTACACAAAAAATGATAAATACATGAAAAATGTGATTGCAATCACGTTTTTTATATCTGAATTATGTTTTTCTCCTACATAACTACATATTATTGGTATCATGGTAGTCTTCTCTTTATATATTTTTATTTACATGTCCTCAAGAGGTTCATGGTATAAGGAGTTAGGTCTTGAACTGGTTGAACCTTTGCAAAACCAACCTCGCAAACCCCAATAACTTTCCATGGTGGAAGAAATGAAAGACAAGGGAGCATGATTTCCTTTCAAAATATTACTCAAGGAAGCCCTCAAGTGAAAAAGGAACGCGATGATGGATAATTTTTCCCAAATCCTGCGGTGTCTACCCATAGGCGACGCATATTCACCCAACAGACACTCTGCAGGCACCACTACTAAGGTACAAGTCAACTTAGACATTCCCATATTTTAAGGCCATATAGATGCAATCATTTTAGATAGATGGTTAAATATGTTGGAAGGGAATTTTTTGATTAATGACTTTTCCCATTATGAGAAGATTACTATTGCACTCCTCAAAACTATCCCACATGTCAATGAGCAGTGGGAAACATACTGTGAAGAAAGGGATGAGAGAGAACCCTCATTGTTATCAGTCACACCCACTTGGAATTATTTATAATATGCCATAAAATAAAATTATTACCCAATGGGGAGCTATGAGGATATGTACATACAACCAACGATGTTGTAATAGCAAAGGGAACAAGATGTGCATGAGTTGGTGAATATTTTCCATACCTTATGCAGAAAGTTGGGTATCAAAGATACGGAAAAAAATATGGTACTCAAGTATCGTATTTTCTTTCATAAATACATTTAGGAGGAAATGGAGTTCCTTGAAATCACCTCATTTTATACAACATACCACTATGTTGCCAATATTGAGCAGAAATTTAAATAGAAGAAGAGAGACTTTGGATCAGTGAATCTAAAGCAAGGGAAAGGTGCCTCCAAACCAGAGAATAAAGGAAAAATCCAAGGCGGGGTGACTGAGAAAAACTTGTTGAAGCCGTAAGAAAATAGCAACAACATGTATACAAAGAAGGACACAAAGAAATGGTGTGAGTTCCATAACAACCCCACTCACAACACAAGTGAGTGTCGAGCCAAGCATTCACTGGTGGTTGAACTGAAGGCTTCTGAATCATATGCATGTTCTGAATTTGAGTCATAAACCGACAAGAGGAATGAAAAAGGGAAGAAAATCACTGATGTGGAGCCCAATGCCACTGTTGCCACCACAAATATCCAAAATACTAAGCCTGAAGATCCACAGGAGGGGGAGTGACTCTTCCAGTCATAAATGTGGGTGTATGGTTGTCCATTGTAGTTCATTATTGACAATGGGAGCCAAAATAACATCATATCACCATAGGTCGTGAAGCAGTTGGCCATACCAACCACACCACACCGACAATCATACACTATGAGGTGGCTTTACCAAGGAGGAGATCTTCGCATCGGCCAACAGTGTCGCCTTCCCTATAGCATCAATCCTTTCATATATGAGCTATTGTGTGATGTTGGTGCTCTTGAATTTTGCGATGTATTATTAGGCCAACCATACTTGTGGAATCATCATGGTGTGTATGAGTCTAGGCCTCACACTGTTATTATTTATTTGTGCAATAAGTTATAAAAGATACTGAAGGAAGCACCTACCACCATCTCTTTGATCTCTGTGAGGCAATGCAGTAAGATCATTTCCTAGACCAGGAAATTTGTCCTCCTTATGATTCACCCTCAGGGAAAGAAGAATACCATGGCCACATTCATAGCCTCCAGATAGATCTCCTCTTCACGAAAACAATAAAGCCATGCTTGAGGTACATGTTTTTCAATGGATCAATTTGTAAGCATAGAAAGCCTCTATAGTGTGCACTATTTTACTAGGAATTAATTCTCAACATAGGGAATCACTCAAAATTTCATCCTATTCTTTAAATCAGTTTTCATGACTGAGAATACAAGTTATAGCAGAATGGGGATCCTTTCAGAAGTTTGCAAGAAACATTATTGAGCAACAACATATCATACCATGTTGTAGCACACTATGGGGTACAAAGATATCATAGACAACATCGATCACAGTGAATCCATTTTTCCACGAAGGAAAAAGCTTCTACATCATTTTTCTCCTCGCGATCACATCTTACTTCATCCTCAACTAGAGACATTTCCTGCTAGATGGAATTGGGGGCCTATTAGCGGTATCTTCACACAAAATTATGAGGCTAGAGTCTATTGCAAGTGCGCCCCTCAACTCAAGAGGAGGATCCTTAATGAGACCTTGAGTGTTGTCGAGGCATAAAAACAGAATGCCAAAAAAACATGAATTATGGTAAAACACAGGAGAGGCTAAGAGTAATGAGAGGGGCCCATTTCAATTGGAGGGGGAAATTGCAATGTGGAAAAAATGACGTAAATTCCTATTTAAATTATCGATAAAGACAACAGGGGATCTCAAATAGGGGGACATTTTTTTATACGAGGGGTAGCAAGACCAACTCTAGAGAATTTATCCAAAAAGAGGGAGGAAAAAATTCATAATTGAAGGAGATATCACTTGGAATGAAATATTACAACTTTGACTTCTAAAATTTGAGTAAAAATATGTTTGTATTCAACTGTTAGTGGGAGGATATCGAACCATTAATTTTTAAACTTGAGGGGAATAGAGTTAAGATGGTGGATCAGATTACCTAGAGGCATTCGAGAGTTGAGTAAGTGAGAGATTTCATGTGCTTTCCCATGCTCGAAAGCAAATCCCCTCTTCCTAAAAAAATTTCCTCTCCTACTTTATCTCTAATTCAATAGGAGTCACCAATAAATTAAGACATACAATAGTATTGTTTAGATAAAACATAGTGGAAACCTATGAAGATGAATTTGAACCCAAAGAATAGGATGGCTATGATAGGAAGACTGTGTGCTACCCCTTCGTTGAAAACGGAAACAAGAAGACCAAATAGGTAATGTGGGATTGGGTGAATCATAGAGTCTTCCATAGAGAGGCTGTTACAATCCTTCTTGGGATGACTCAACATAACCAAAATAATTTTTGTTTCCATGTTAACAAAATCCTCCACATGAATTTTATGAGACAATGACATCTAGTAGTGTACTGTCATTATGAACGACCATCTAAGGTTAATGAACTTGTATTATTAATATAGTTTGCGACGAGCATTGTCGTCACCATTAATTAGTTGAGGTGGTGGTTTTGTTTCCATGTTGATTCTATCCTCATGTACATTGAAATTATTTATTACTTCTTTAGATGCTCTGTGGGTCCCACCATGATTGGAGGAAATTCTACTAAGTACATTAAAATTCACTAATTTATTTGAGACTATTTTAATCAAATGAGAATATTATTTCATAACTTCTTTGTCAAATAAAAAATTGTGAATGATAGATTTCACATATGAGAAGTCTCCTTAAATAATGCTAATATGACTTCAACCAAAAATACATTAACACGAAATTAAGAAAATATTTATAAATAAATTCAAATTTATTAGTTTATTAATTATTCTAAAGACATTTATTTCAAAATAGACTTTCAAGAATTTTAATTTAATTACAGTGACATTGTTTTTTTTCCTAGTGACATTGTTAATCCATGATATTGGTCCATGGTATTGCAACTAAGGGTGTTTGTAAGTTAAGATTTTTCATGTTAAAATGTGGGGGAATAACTTACCCCAAAGATAATGCCCCAAATATTTTTCATGGTGAGGAATCCATTTATACATTCAAAAATGTATTTTAAGCAACAACAAAAACAATCTTGAAATTGTATTTCTGGATTTTGGGAAATGTGAGATCTATCATGAAGTTTTTTGATGATGTTTATCTTGGAATATGGGAAATGTGAGATGTATCATGAAGTTTTTTGAGGATGTTTATCATGGATTTATGCATATATGTGCTTACCAACTGTTTAATTTATATGCTTATGTTAGTTATTATAAATTAAAAATTGACATTACCACTAACTAGTAATTTTAACTACTCCTTACGACTATTAGTCATAAAACACCATCAGTGACACTATCAATGGATTCCACTAATTTTGAAGTTAATTAATAAGGGGGTAAACTCAATTTTATATGGGTTCATATTAGGCTTATTTTTTTTAAAGTTCTTGTCAATAAAGGAAAATAATAATTTGAAAAGAAAATTAAAAATAGAAGTTCATATATTAATTTATATATTAGTTTGGTAGTATTTAAGTGCAAATTTTTAGGGTTTCTCCCGAATTTCTAGTCATAATTCCACCAAATTTGTTTTAGCTAAATCTTGATTTGTGTTGTTTAAACTAGTTTTTTAACTACATATATAGATTTAGCACCCTAATAAATTAAGCCATTATAATTTTGAAGAAGTTGAAAGTAAAATGATGAACATTATCCAAAAAGCGAGATTTAATGTGAGATTCAGTTGCACCAAGATTGTCCTCTTCCAAACATCGACATGTATCGCATGTCGATAATGGAGAATGTTGAAATAAAGAGGGAAATCAAAGAGATGTTGGAAAAAGGAATCATAAGGCCAAGCACTTTGGCATGCAGTTCACCCATAGTATTGATACCAAAGAAAGATGGGACTTGGCACATGTGTGTAGATTTTCGAGCTTTGAACAAGATTAAGGTAAAGAAATGTTATCCACTCCCAAGAATAGATGATTTTCTTGATCATATGAAAGAAGCAAAGTTTTTCACTAAGTTAGATTTACGAAGTGGATATCATCAAATACGAATTGCAGAAAGTGATATATGGAAAACTTCATTCAAAACCAAAAAAGGACTCTTTGAGTGGCTAGTTAAGCCATTTGGTTTGTGTAATGCACAAATGACTTTCATGTGTGCTATGGATAGTGTTTTGCATCCATTCCTTGATGACTTTGTGATTTTGTACTTAGATGACATATTGATTTTCAGTAAAACAAGAGAAGATCATGTCTTGCATGTGAATAGAGTGTTTGATATTTTGAAGAAAGAGAAAATGTTTCTTAAGATGTCAAGGTGTGAGTTTGGAAAGACTTCTTTGGTATATTTGGGATATATTGTAGGAGCAGGAGAGTTGAGAATTGATCCTTCTAAAGTGGAATCCATTGTGAATTGCATTAGGGGAATTTTGAGGTCTAAAATGGGCCTCCTAAGGAAATTATAAAATAATAGTGGAAATAATAAGGTAAGATTTGACAACATCATCAAATTTTAGAAGGAAAAAAGAAAAAACTACTTTTTCAACTCATATTTTCAACTTATCTCCCAAATTTTTTACTCAAATTTTAGGCGAAAGTACTTGTTCGATGAAAAAATTAATTCCTCATCCAAGGAGTACCAATGTTGCATACTTTCTATGGACCCTGCTACACAAAAAATTAGAAATATATGAAAACATGATTACAATAACGTTTTTTTATGTATTTCTCATTTTTCACGTAGCAGGGTCCATCGAAAGTTTGCAAAATGGGTACTCCTTGGATGAGGAATTTAATATTTCATCCAACGAGTACCTATTTGAAATTTAAGTAAAATATTTTAGAGATAAGTTGAAAATACGAGTTGAAAATGTCGTTTTATTATTTTATTATTTTTTAATATTTTTATCCTTTTACTTAAAAAATGGTGAATCATCCCCCATGATTCACATCATCATCTTGAATCCTATTGGTTGTTATAAAGCTTATTTTGGTTGAAAATTTTTCTTAGGAGGCCCATTTTAGACCTCAAAATTCCCCTAATGGGCCCACACTCAAAACAATAACCGAGGTAAGAAGATTCTTAGGTGCAACTCAATATTGGAGAAATTTTATCGCTAACTTGCCTTAATTGCCTCAGTTTCCATGGATTACATTACCTTGTAATTGAAGTCCCTTAGCTAAATCCATGCCCAATAGTAGGCTTCATACATTCTTCTACCTGAAAAATCACTTCAAACAAAAAAATGTTTAGCCATTTGCAATATAAGTTTTACCTTGAGAATTTCATTCTTCCTTTGAGAGAGCCCTCTTCAATTGGAAGGGCTGATTTCCAAATAGTTGTGCTAGGTTGACAGTTGAACAACCTAGTTAGTTCCAAGTTAGTCATTACAATACATTTCAAATTGCCCATATTAAAAAACCATAAGAAATAAATAAGTTATAAATTTAATTTAAATAATTATTATTCTGAATTATAAAAAAGATAAACATACCAGTTAAACATCTATACATTTCAAAAATCATATAAGAATATTCTTAACCTTGGAGATTCACCCTCACTTTACCATGTAAGTTCATAACTTATAAATAAACATTGTTACAAGACCATGTGCCAATATCATGGCTTAACAATACTACATGCCCATTATGACACAAGTCGATATGAGATTTTCTTCAATTAATTAATTTGAGAATCCAAAATACTTAAAGAAACATAATTGTTATCACTTGAAAATCAGACAAGAAAATATGACATTATTTAATGTCAGGTAGAAGGATCTACAGGGCTGAGAGACATTAGAGAATCTAAAGTATTTAAAAAATATCTAAGGACTAGAGCAAAAAATTAAATTGCACATAGAAAGAACCAGTCAAATGTGCCTTTGCGAGTAAAATTCTTTGATAAGCGTGCTTTTGCACGGTTTTCCCTCCAAAATCTGCATCTGTGATCCTAAGAGTGGCAGGAGTCATTTTCTGGGACCAGAAGGCACACTCCAAGACATTGATCCCACACTTGAGGCCGCATAAGGATAGCCGCCCAAGCCTCCTTAGGACCTTAAAGGAGCACATAATGGAATAAATGTGGCGCACAATGGAATCACCCTCCTCTCTTGGGTCACCATACACAATGTACCAAGAGAGGGAAGGAGGATTTGAATTCTCCTATAAAAGGCCACCAAGAGATGAACAATATGAGATCACATTATTATGTTGGCCAGAATTTTGTCAAGAAATACAAGTAGTGTTTGGTCTAGAGAACAGATAGAGGGGACTCAATTGTTGTCCATCTAACAAATCCAGTCCACCATAGTAGAGAGAGGGAGACTTTGCTCGAAGGTAGTTTGGAAGTAAAGGCATACTTGCATCGGGACTTGGAGCTCCATAGTTCCAAGAGCCCTTGGTCAGTGGGTTAAATTTTCATCCTCATTTCCTACCAGCACTCAATAAGAGTGGACGTAAGCACCATCGTTTGGATTATTGAAGTTGATCAACTCTATTTAAAGATTTTGTTTTATTTGTTTTAGTTTTAGTTTATTTTTTATGTTTGAATATGCATTCTATTTCTCTATTTAGTATGTTTATGTTTCAACATGTTCCACTAACTTTATTGAACCCATCTATTTTCTTCCTGTAAGCAATAACTTAAGAGGGAAAAACCACCCCTCTTAAGCAAGTGTGATTTGGTACATTCGTGCGCCAAGCACACAAACACAGGATTGGCGACTCCAGTAAATTTTATTTCCAAGATTATGTGGTTCTGCCTTTTTGTAAAGACCTCTGTCTTTGCTATGGAGTTGGGCTTGAACTACCCCCTTCCTCTCCTTCAATTCTTGGTTCATCCCAAGTGACAGGTTGAAGATGAAGAGCTCCCAAAAATTTACATTGCAGGAATTTTCTCGCCTTTCTTCTAGACAGGCATGCCCCATTATACTTATTCATAGGTGACTTGCAAGTAGAAATCACACATTTTTCAGCATTTTTCACGCAGAAACCAGAAGTGGAACTTTCTCCACTATTTCCATATTTTCTTACTTGTAAAGGTGACTAGAAGCCCATAATACATCTACCATCACTGGTTGAGGTGCCCTGCAACTTGCTAAAGCTCACTCTTATTTTCTTTTAGTACTTTACATGTTCATTTTATTTCAAGTTGATTTTTGCAAAGTTAACACATAGTTTAAGTAGGAGGAAAATTAACTTGCATTCTGAAATAATTTATGTTTTGAAAATTTAGGTACCAAAACACCTAGATAATTGGCCTAAGTAAGTGGCCCAAGTCCACGTATGCTTAGCTAGTTATTTTTTCTAGTGCAAAAGTCATTGGTTTAGTTCAATTTTTGCACTAGGATTTTGGGACCAGGATTGAATTTTCGATAGAAGAGAAAGTAATCTCTACCGACTTTGCACCCTGCGATTATCATATGTAAGCATATGAACACTATCTATTCACAACTCACCATCTCCCTATAGTTGATAACATAGATTAACTAGGAAAAATTGAAAGCGGCCCATATCCGCACATGATTTTCTCTTGAGCAAGGAACAAGAGAACACAGTTTAAATAGGGGATTTTGAAAAGGATCATCGCATATCCACATCTTCAAACTATTTCCTTGTTCACTTTTTGTTCAAACATATCCAACCATAAGTGAAGTAAAGACATCTAAAACTAACTTAGCAAAGCTCACTAAATTGTCCCCATAGGAGCCACAAACGAATTTATAGTCTAAGTTAGGACCAAGGGGGTAGGCATCCAATAAGCCACTTTGGTAATTATTCATCTTGAAACATATAATTTGATTGTTTAGGGAACTTTCAAATCTACCTATCATCCCACGGAAAAGAAAACTCGAGTGTAGAAGAGACCCAATTCAGAGGGGGCTAGGCTTAGGGCCAGTGCATGCAGTATCAGTTGGGGCTACTTGAACCGACTGATACTCTGTACTGTCAGCTAAATTACTAAGAATCCCAAAAATCTAACATTGACGTGGGATAGCAGTGCTTAGTCACCAAAATTAGGTCATCCTGTCCCTATAGGTGACGGTGCAAGCACCACTAGATCCTCTACCCTTACCTTGGTGGATTTTCTTTGGCTGACTCGGGGCATCGCTAGTTATTTTGGGAGGTTGTGCCTAGGATTTGTAAGATATCTTCTCAAGGCCCAGTTACATTTGAGTGTGTGAGGGCGATTAGGTATTCTAGGATTTGAGTATCATACGAAAACAACAAAAAAACCATACTTTTTTATTGACTAATCACATAGTATTAATCTAAATGGAAAATTTATTTTATTTTCACTTTGTTTTATGTATGCGATCGGATTTCTGTTTTAATGATAGTCTCTATCCTCTCAAATATTTCCAAAACCTTACTTAGTTGACGCTAGAATGGACCCAATGGGACCTCATCGATCTAGACGTCTTTTGGACCTCCCCACATTACCGGGAGGGGTTCTAGGTCTTTCACCATTTAGGCATCAAATATGGAACACTACCACCCTTATTGGTTCATCTTTAGTTGGGAACCCTAGTTGGTATCCCAAAGCCACACCAGTGAACAACCCCACAGGGTCACCACACAACACTACTCCCACAACCCCTAGCTGGTAAAGGAATGCTACCCATTTGGGAAGCCAAGTGAACGCACAACAGGGTACATCATAGAAAAACCCTATTCCTAACAATAACATTGTGTTTTCATGAATCACAATGGATACAATCTCGCAGTCACCTTTTCTAGCTTCGTTAAATCTACCAGATTTAACCAAGTTGAAAAATAACCCCATTGCACACAACCCCATATGGCCTCCCATGCCCACGAAGTTCCCTTCAGACATTCCAAAATTTGAAGGGGAGCAAGCGGAATGGGAAACCATTTTATGACTTTCCCCCTTTGGTGTTCGTCGAACAACATCGTTGATGATACTATTCGACTAATATTGTTTCAAAGCACTCTAACCAGAGTAACATGAAATGGTATGTGGAGCAACCCTCTGCTACACATGGAACCTTTACTATATTCCTGACCTATTTTCAGTTACCCATCCACCACGATTCCAGAATGGAGTTACTGACCCACTTTAGGCAAACCCCCATCATCCATATCTCGGACTATCTCCATGAATGGAGGAGAAGTCGTAGTTTGTGCAAAGCCCAGATTTCAAAAGATGTGGCGCAACAAAATACCATATCTGAAGAGGACACCATCAGTAAGGCCCAACAGCTCGAGCTAATCTATACCTAGTCAGGGTATATTTACAATATCCTGCTGAATGTTGCGTGCCTGCAAACTTACAAAAAATTTCCAGGAACGTTGAACTCTAGAGATGGTTTAATTGGGTCATTGACACAAAATCACCTAAGTAGCAATGTTGAATACCCTGGTTACATGTATGATTCTACCTAGAACATACCACAACCCAGCTACAAAATTCATCACATTCATCGCAAAATTTGACAAGTAGGGCATCATTGTATCACCATCAACATGGAGGAACCTATCCTCCAGCTCAGGGGACCCAGTATGCAGATAGACATTCCGATAGAAGAGCTCGCCCCCAATAGCCATTTACAAACCACGGACCGAAATACGCCCAATACCCAACACAAGAACTTCCCATGCAGAATAATGCACAGGTGAACTTCGTGCAACCCTCCCAAAACCAAATGCACCAACCATATAACTAGGAGAACCCAAATTATCCTCCTAACGTAGTTAAGAAAAAACGGAAAAAAAAGCCTAAGGGAAATCCTGCATAGGGGAGAAACAATCAACAATTCCCTCCATGATCTTAGGCTAGAGGCAACTCCAATCGAAATCAAAACCACGAGCCAAGAAACTCCCAGAGGAAGAAAAAAGGAAAATTCTTCGAATAAACAACCCTTCTTTCATATGTGGTGAGAACAGCCATTACACTCACCACGACCCCGTCCTCCCTGAACTGAAGAAGCTACAGATTAACGGTGGACAGGGGGGATCCTCCCAGCAGAAAACAGTCATGGAGGAGACTTCCCCCATTAAGGGACAGTTGGCACACAACAACAAACCCCCGACGATTCAGGAAAAAATGTCCACGAAATCTACATGACTAGTGAAGAAATGTTTTTTAAGACACAGAATAAAAATTACAACACCCCAACAGACACCAATGTATCAAGGGCTAGTACCAGTGCACCAACAACACCTTTGAGGATATCAAAGGTTCCTATTGAACCTTTGCCAAAAATTTCTTAGGGACAAACTAGGCAGGCAGGAAACTATTCCAAAGCAGCCCATAACTATAGCATTGAGGATAATCTAGCTCAATATCCCACCGCTATGTTAGCTCTCAAGGTGTTACATTCATTTCCAAAGCAGCATAAATCCTTACTTTCCGCATTAGGCGCCATTGACCCTAACGATTCACGCCTAATGGCTTTTGATTTAGATAAAGCCACCCCTAAGCTTCCTTCAATGGTCGCCTTCCATATACCAATGTCTGTCTAACGCATTACCATTCACCGATGCATCATTAACAAGGGTGCATCCACATGCATCATGCTAAAGAACGTTTGGCAAAAGTTAGGGTCTCCCGAACTAAAGTCATCAGAGATCACGCTTAGAGCATACGATGGTTTCCCTTCATCCCCCGTCGGTCTCTACCAAAACATCCTGGTCTACTTAGCCGGAAAGATGGTCCTTATAGACATTTAAGTCTTGGATGCCCAATTGGACTACAATATACTCCTTGGCTGAATTTATATGTACGCCATATCATCCATCGCCTCCTTCGTATTCCGAACTATGATTTCCCCCCATGAGGACCCCATTGCCACTGTCGGCCAATTAACGCATAGAGAAAAGTGGCCCCTAACAAATAAATATGTCATTAAACCCTACATAGATAAAACTATGGACACACTTACACAGTACGAAGAATATGGCCCCAGTTAGTTCAACCCATCATCCATCCTAGGGTCATTCCTAGGTGATTGCCTTGTTATCCTAGAGCCATCTTCTGGCATCACAGAGGCCCTAGTGTGAATGATGTCCAAATCAATCACTGAGGCCAGTCAGGACATGGATACAAGCAGTAATGACACCGATTCCTCAGCCATGACAACCTCCCTTGACTACGCCGCCTCCCAAACACCTTTCCTCTACCCCCTAGCTGGTTTCATATCCTAGAAAGTCTTGGCCATAGTGGTATTACCAAATCTTTCAAAATACCAATTTGGTACCTAATTCCTCCCACTGGGATGTGAGCCATGCACATCAACTCTACAGAGTTAGTGCCCCTTAGTCCTGATGAGGTCCCACCCTTTCAGGAGACTGTCGCAAACATCCCTGGACAGGTAACTCCTACTGCAAAACCGATTATTATGGCCAATAAAAGAGGAAATAAGGTGGAAAGTCCCACCAAGAAATGGGAATCACCACATTGTGCCATATGTGACATAGTATGACACCCTAACCACACCTGCCCAGAGCTAGACGAATTAAAATGACTCCTTAGCTCTGCGGTAAGCATCGCGGCGTCAAGTTACCGTAAAAAGGAATCTACCACCAAAAGACAAGGAAAAGCATTACATAACAATCATGCATGCACTATCTGTAGCAATTATGGAAACTATACCCATCATTTCCCAGAGATCCCGTGATATAGGGATTCCTTACATGCCATCGAGTGATACTATCAAGAGGATCCCTCCACCCAATCTTCTGAAGAAGAACCTCATGCTATTCTATACTGGCAGGAGGAACAACAGTCGCTAGAAAGAGTCTCATTCATATTTCCCCCTCCTATTGAAACCTACACATTATGCAATGAATGTGGTCACTTCATCGAGGAATGCACAGCCCTGGAACTCATCCACATATGGTGTCCTATTGAGCGCATTTATTATGTTGTTTTGCGGGCAGCGCAATTCACATGTCCTTTATGTGCCCACAATCACATTTCAGAAAATTACCAATACATCCCTCGATTCTACTTAGCATTGGCTAGTTTTTGCTCAGCCATAGTCCACCTATCGCAAGAAGATGGCTCAGAGTAGGAATCTATGAACAACTCGACAACCCAAGAATATGTGACGAGTAGATCCATCCTCTTTCTGTCAGCTAAAAAGAGACCAACCAGGGAACCCTTAGTTACCCCCAAATTCTCTCTGTAGAGAAGATCGACATGTTCGTCATGTAAAATGCCTAATCATTTGGTCACCGCTTACTCTGACTTAGAAGCACTACATTGCTGGTACCCAGTCACACCACCAAGTGCAGGACGGGAACCCCATATCTAGGCTATTTTTCCTAGTGTGTCAGGGAAATCACCATGAACATCATTGTACCTATATCTTGATAGTTCATCCTCTAATTGATATGATACATACATTAGAAAAGAAATGTGACAATCTCATAAATCGGTATAGAATTTATATCACCCCCAGGCCAGCAACCCCATACCCACCTCGACATAATGGGAAAATTGGGATGGCGCACAAACCAAGCATGACCCAGGTGCAACCTAGGATAACATGCAGACAATGCAACTTGATTGGCCACCAGGTCAATCAATGAATAGAACTGAAGCACCTGTCAAACAGTTTTCGCATAGTCTCTTCTCTCCCATAGAAACTTCTCTCTAACCAAGAGAAAATCACGCATAATTATTGCCTGATTTGTTCACACTTTCATCATAAAATGAAATGTGAACATCTCCTAAATCTTAGAGTGGCAAGAGCAGCGTTAATTCTATCCTCCCTAAAAGATATAGACATACCAATGCCAAAAACTCGGAAATGGAAGCAGAAGCTCTCATCTTCTAAAACTAATCCTTTCTAAGCATCCATCTCTGGGACAAAGACTAGTGTTGATTCCCACACAATCTACTAAGTTGGAACAGTGGCACCATGCACCATTTGCATTGGCCATAACAACGTACCAAAGGTATGCCCACTAATGGAGACAATCAGGCACCTCTGCACCAGGCACAATTTCCACCAACGGGAAATTACCCATCCTAACGAGAGATCTAGCCTTGTGCTCACACAAGCTCCCATCATGGAAATTCCCCCCAAGTCACCATACACCTACTAGGGAAAGGGGAACTTGGTTGCCTCATCCTCTTGAGTTACCACGCACGTCGATTACCACAGATGGTTTGATCAAGTCTTTGGCCCAAGGTCACCTAGGCAGCAGTAATCAACATCACTGTGTTCAATGCTCCATAACGCCTAAGGGTAGTGCCACACATTCGCACCACTAAAAAAATAATTTTCCAATGCCGGTAGGTATGCCCTCTCTCATCTTCTTTTTTAAGCACATGTCTTTCAAATAATATTTGAATAAAGAAGATGCTTTCACTTGGGGTATTTTTTTTTGCAAGTAGTGTGCAAACCATCCACAGCTCCATCCACTGAAAGTTCCAGAGTAGGTATCATTCTACCCCCAGCATGATAGAGTCCCAGAAAAAATCTACATATCCTGACATCATTTCTCCATTATAAATTAACCATAGGTTCCAAACACACGACCATGTTTATCATCACCTCACCTTGCACGTGATAAGAATTCTCGATGGTCGATAGAGCCTCCCCTCCATGGCATTCGTCACCTAAAGTAGACCATATATCACAACAATAGTGATGCCATGGCCATACCACTGTAGTCCGGGCAGCACCTCATGCCCATTCACTTCCCATGCATCACGTCACATTTTACCATATCAAAATAAAACCCCTTTCCCAGATGACCAGGTTGTGCAAGCATATTGAAAGCGCACTACCACGCCTCGCATTTTTTCTACCATACCCGCATCATCATAACCCATCTATGACATTTTTTCATCCCCTTCATCAACATCACACATGAGATGAACCAATGGGGCCCCACCGCTCAGAAAAACACTTTCCTCGCATCATCAGTGAGTGAACACTTTAATGTTTCGGGGCACTCGACTCTATGTTTTTACAAACCAAACCCCATTATTTAATTCTTTTGGTATGTGTACAAAAACCGCAGACGGTGTACTATGTACCCCTACTCATCGATTCATTTTTTCTCCCATGGAAGCAGCCCTTGGTCACCCTTAGTCAGAGTATGACACCCTCATGCAAAATCCATCATGACATTCATAACCATTTTATACCCACCCTAGAAATCCTACCAACTCTAGGGTTTCCCCATAAGAAATAGTTATGTCGGCTACCAAGCTTCTTTTTATACTTCGACCTTGGGCCACTGAATCCCCATTGTCAGTTTTTAGTCACCCCTCTCCATCATGCCTATGTTAAACCCATCACATACAAGATCCTAATCCTTCGTATCAGTGACCCCCTTGTTTGGTTGAGGCTTCCTTTTTATTGACTTCAACACCTCTTTTCCAAAAAGGAAGCAGTACCTTGGACTGCCCTTCTCCAGAAAAGGGACATCCTCGGGTGGCACTATGGGATACATCATTGCTCACATATGTCATTGATACTCCTGACATTCAACTACAGCATAAGCCTTCATGTCAAGATGGTATCATACCTTACAACCATTGCAATTTGACCAAATCGGTCGAAGACCTGTGCCTTTATAAGCATCTCTTTCAGAAATTATTACACGGGAAGGTCCCCCCCCAGCACCTATGCATACAATGTGCATTCATATGCCATACCAATTTTACGCATATGGGTACCACATTCTACCTATTTTCAAATAAAAAACACCTTTGAGGGCGTCAACATTCGTCATCATCAACCAAGAGATCACTACCTTACTAGTGACATAGATAGAATATATATCTGCCAAATAGATTTGTTTAACTAGCCAAAGCATTACGAGCATGGGACATGCCCGCCTCGTATAAAATTTGTATATATTGTATTATACCATTACTTGCAGGGATCCGACAAGACATGGTCACTCTTCGACCCGATGCAGGTCATCTCCAACTCCGAGCTACACACAGGTCTCTCTCTCTCTCTACACACAGTACACAGAAAAGAAACTATAATTTATTTTGGCTATACAGTTCTTCCTCGACCTCACCCATTAGGGGGATACTATAATCACTAGAAAGTAAGACAAGCAAATATGACATTATTTAATGTCATGAAGAAGAATTTACACAACTGAGAGACATTAGAGAATCTAAAGTATTTAAAAATTTTCTAAGATCTGAAGGAAAAAATCAAATTGCGAGCGAAAAGGACTAGTCAAGTGTGCCTTTACACGCAAAGTTCTTCGATAAGCGTGCCTTTGCACAAATTTTCCTCCAAAATCCACGTTGTCCTCAGAGTGGAAGGAGTAATTTTCTGGGACCACAAGGCACACTCCAAGACATTGATCCCACACTTGATGCCACCTAAGGACAACAGCCCAAGCTTCCATAGGAACTAAAATGAGCACATAATGGAATAAATGTGGCGCACAATGGAATCACCCTCCTCTCTTGGGTGACCATACACAATGTACCAAGCGAGGGAAGGAGGATTTGAATTCTCCTATAAAAGGCCACAAAGAGATGAACAATATGAGAGCACATTGTTATGCTGGCCAGAATTGCCCCAAGAAATACCAGAATTGTGTGATTCGAAGTAGAGATAGAGGGGACTCATTTGTTAGCCATCTAACAACTCTAGTCCACTATAGTAGAGAGAGATATACTTTGCACCAAGGCAGCTTGGAAGTAAAGACATCCTTGCATCAGGACTTGGAGCTCCATAGTTCCAAGGGCCCCTTGGGAATTGGGTTAATGTTTCATCCTCATTTCCTACTAGCACTCAATAATAGGGGACGTAAGAACCGCCATTTGGATTATTGAAGGTGTTTGACTCTATTTAGAGCTTTTGTTTTGTTTTTTTAGTTTTAATTTAGTTTTTATGTTTTAATATGCATGCTATTTCTCTATCTAGTATGTTTATGTTTCAACATGTTCCACTAACTTGCTTGACTCCATCTATTTTCTTCTTGTGACCAATAACTTAAGAGGGAAAAAACACCCCTCTTAATCAAGTTTGATTTCATACATTCGTGTGCCAAACACACAAACACAATAATTATCTTGGATATAAATATTAGCTTTAATCTATGAAAACTTCTATGAATATTTTGGCATATTTCAAGGAGGTTAAATATTTTCCACCCACCTAACAATTAGTGATAATTAAATTAAAATTATGGAAGGTCAATAATAATAATACTTGTGCATCGTAGAAAAAAGCTGGAAGGAGCAATGAAGTACATTAGGCTTTCCTACATACTTTCAGTTTTCACCGTCATTTCCGAGGATATTGCCACATGCATTGATGCAAACTATGGTCTAGGGTTGAGGATATCGATTCTCTCATCGAAAGTGTTGGTATGGATAGGGGGTGTTTCTTTGCTTCAGGGAGACACCTGAATAAGGATACAAGAATCTCCCTTTAAGTAGGCCCTTCTAAGCCTGCAATGCCATCAGATGGTTGGCTTGCATGGAATTAGAGAAATTTTGAGGTCTAAAATGGGCCTTAAAACAAATATGTACAACCAAAATCATCTTTATGAAAACCAATAGGATTCAATATGATGATGTCAACCATGGGGGAAGATTCACCATTTTTGGAGTAAAAAAGTAAAAAGGTTAAAAAATAAAAAAATAAAAAAAGTATTTTTTCAAATCGTATTGTCAACTTATCTCCCTACGGTTTTACTCAAATTTAAAGTTTTAGCACTCACCTAATGAATAATTTAATTACTCACCCAAGGAGCACCCATGTTGCATAAATTTGATGGACATTGCTACACAAAAAATGATAAATACATGAAAAATGTGATTGCAATCATGTTTTTTATATCTGAATTATGTTTTTCTCCTACATAACTACAGATTATTGGTATCATGGTAGTCTTCTCTTTATATATTTTTATTTACATGTCCTCAACACGTTCAGGGTATAAGGAGTTAGGTCTTGAACCGGTTGAACCTTTGCAAAACCAACCTCGCAAACCCCAATAAATTTCCATGGTGGAAGAAACTAAAGACGAGGGAGCATGATTTCCTTTCAGAATATTACTCAGGGAAGCCCTCAAGTGAAAAAGGAATGCGATGATGGATAATGTTTCCCAAATCCTGCGGCGTCTACCCACAGGCGACACATATTCACCCAACGGACAGTCTGCAGGCGCCACTACTAAGGTACAAGTCAACTTAGACATTCCCATATTTTAAAGCCATATAGATGCAATCATTTTAGATAGATGGTTAAATATGTTGGAAGGGTATTTTTTGATTAATGACTTTTCCCATTGTGAGAAGATTACTTTTGCACTCCTCAAAACTATCCCGCATGTCAATGAGCGGTGGGAAACATACTGTGAAGAAAGGGATGAGAGAGAACCCTCATTGTTATCAGTCACACCCACTTGGAATTATTTATAATATGCCATAAAATAAAATTATTACCCCATGGGGAGCTATGAGGATATGTACATACAACCAACAATGTTGTAATAGCAAAGGGAACAATATGTGCATGAGTTGGTGAATATTTTCCATACCTTATGCAAAAAGTTGGATATCAAAGATAAGGAAAAAAATATGGTACTCAAGTATCGTATTTTCTTTCATAAATACATTCAGGAGGAAATGGAGTTCCTTGACATCACCTTGTTTTATACAACATACCACTATGTTTCCAATATTGACTATGGGGTACAAATATATCATAGACAACATCGATCACAGTGAATCCAATTTTCCACGAAGGCAAAAGCCTCTACATCAGTTTCCTCATCGTGATCACATCTTACTTCATCCTCAACTAGAGACATTTCTTACTAGATGGAATTGGGGGCCTATTAGCGGTATCTTCGCACAACATTATGAGGCTAGAGTCTATTGCAAGTGTGCCCCTCAACTCAAGAGGAGGATCCTCAATGAGACCTTGAGTGTTGTCGAGGCATAAAAACAGAATGCTAAAAAAACATGAAATATGGTAAAACATAGGAGAGGCTAAGAGTAATGAGAGGGGCCCATTTCAATTGGAGGGGGAAATTGCAATGTGGAAAAAATGACATAAATTCCTATTTAAATTATCAATAAAGACAACAGGGGATCTCAAATAGGGGGAAATTTTTTTATACGAGGGGTAGCAAGACCAACTGCACAGAATTTATCCAAATAGAGGGAGGACAAAATTCTTAATTGAAGGAGATATCACTTGCAATGAAATCTTACAACTTTGACTTCTAAAAGTTGAGTAAAAATATGTTTGTATTCAACTGTTAGTGGGAGGATATTGAACCATTAATTTTTAAACTTGAGGGGAATAGAATTAAGATGGTGGATTAGATTACCTAGAGGCATTCGAGAGTTGAGTAAGTGAGAGATTTCATGTGCTTTCCCATGCCCGAAAACAAATCCCCTCTTCCTAAAAAAAATTTCCTCTCCTACTTTATCTCTAATTCAATAGGAGTGACCAATAAATTAAGACATACAATAGTATTTTTTAGATAAAACATAGTGGAAACCTATGAAGATGAATTCGAACCAAAAGCATAGGATGGCTAGGATAGGAAGACTATGTGCTACCCCTTCGTTGAAAACGGAAACAAGAAGACCAAATAGTTAATGTGGGATTGGGCGAATCACAGAGTCTTCCATAGAGAGGTTGTTACAATCCTTCTTGGCACGACTCAACATAAAAAGAATAATTTTTGTTTCCATGTTAACAAAATCCTCCACATGAATTTTATGAGACAACGACATCTAGTAGTGTACTGTCATTATGAACGACCATCTAAGGTTAATGAACTTGTATTATTAATACAGTTTGTGATGAGCATTGTCGTCACCATTAATTACTTGAGGTGGTGGTTCTGTTTCCATGTTGATTCTATCCTCATGTACATTGAAATGATTTATTACTTCTTTAGATGCTCTGTGGGTCCCACCATGATTGGGGGAAATGCTACTAAGTACATTAACATTCACTAATTTATTTGAGACTATTTTAATCAAATGAGAATATTATTTCATAACTTCTTTGTCAAATAAAAAATTGTGAATGATAGATTTCACATATGAGAAGTCTTCTTAAATAATGCTAATATGACTTCAACCAAAAATACATTAACACGAAATTAAGAAAATATTTATAAATAAATTCAAATTTATTAGTTTATTAATTATTCGAAAGACATTTATTTCAAAATAGACTTTCAAGAATTTTAATTTAATTACAGTGATTTTTTTCCTAGTGACACTGTTAATCCATGATATTGGTCCATCATATTGTAACTAAGGGTGTTTGTAAGTTAAGAGTTTCCATGTTAAAATGTGGGGGAATAACTTACCCCAAAGATAATTCCCCAAATATTTTTCATGGTGAGGAATCCATTTATACATTCAAAAATGTATTTTAAACAAAAACAAAAAAAATCTTGAAATTGTATTTCTAGATTTTGGGAAATGTGAGATCTATCATGAAGTTTTTTTATGATGTTTATCTTTGAATATGGGAAATGTGAGATGTATCATGAAGTGTTTTGAGGATGTTTATCATGGATTTATGCATATATGTGCTTACCAACTGTTTAATTTATATGGTTATGTTAGTTATTATAAATTAAAAATTGACATTACCACTAACTAGTAATTTTAACTACTCCTTACGACGATTAGTCATAAAACACCATCAGTGACACTATCAATGGATTCCACTAATTTCGAAGTTAATTAATAAGGGGGTAAACTCAATTTTATATGGGTTCATATTAGGCTTATTTTTTTTAAAGTTCTTGTCAATAAAGGAAAATAATAATTTGAAAAGAAAATTAAAAATAGAAGTTCATATATTAATTTATATATTAGTTTGGTAGTATTTAAGTGCAAATTTTTAGGGTTTCTCTTATGGAAAGTTTACGTGTCAAATTTGTGGTTTCAATTAATATAAACCAATTTTTTTTAAAAAGAATCACTTAAGGACTACTCCATCAAGTTTGTTAAAAAAAATAATAATTTATTAAAAAAACAACTATTTATATTAAATATTAATATTTTAAAATTTTTAATATTTAAAAAAAAAATAGATATACTATTATTTTTCTTTGACTCAATATTTGTTATTTGAGAATTTTCAAATATGATAATATTTTAATATTAATTAGTAAAAATTTTCCACTATAAGATTATATTATTGTGAATCATTCAATTCTTTAAAGTACTTTCTCTTGAAATTTTTTATTTAAAACAACAAATAAATAAAGAAAATAAATATCATTTTTGGGATTCAACTATTTTAAGTAAGTCATTTAAATATGACCATTTCCATGAGAGGTAGTCGTAACTAACTTGATTTTTGAATAGTCCACTTATCACTCATTGAATAGTGAACTTTAATTTAAAATATCAAATTAATAAAATATATTAATTTACATTTCTAAAAAAAAAATTAATAACAAGTCTAAGTTTATTAATTAATATAATAAAAAATGGCGAGATTTGTAATGTAGATGGCGAGATTTTGCTGACACTAGAAGACCACCCACTTTTAGAGCATCCAGATTTGATGGGGCATTCATATATTTCTAATTCACAGGATTTTCTCATTTCTCTTTGCCGCCGCTGTTTACGTGCACCATCAGGAGAGTGCTGGATATTTAGTGTGAATATTAGCAGCATCGTTACAGGGGAATTCTTGGTAAAGATCACTTCAGAAGATCCAAATTCTTCTAAAATCAGAAAGGTGGTATTGACAGGTGCAGTGACTGTATTTGGGTACGATGAAAGGACTCACCAAATTTTTACTGGAAATGGAAGAGGATTTTGTGGCGTTTGGTCCAACAAATTCCACAATGATGCAGGAGACATGAGTAGCTACAGGTAGAGAACGATCCAAAAGAAGACTAGGCACAATTTTCATGCTATTATTTTATATTTCAGTTTTATGTTTTGAAGTTTATTGGTCGTATTGGAATTCCAAGTTTGATTCGTGATTTGCGCACAAATTGAATGTGCTGGAACCATTTATATATTCGAAAAAATGATTTTAATAAACCAACAAAAAACTTTTTAACAATACTTTAAACTTCTTTAACAATACTACATATTACATATAAGGTGTATTCTAACTTATAGTCTAACTGATTTTTTTTAAAGGTGTATTCTAATTTATATACAAAATGACATTTTTCACGACCAATTTTCTTGCGTAGATTTTTATAAATTTGAGTTTAAATTGTAGATTTTTATAAATTTGAGTTTAAATTGTTTAATCTGCATAATTCTAGTGCCTCAAGGGTTTTTTAGGGTGATGAATCCATTTATACATTCAAAAGTGTATTTTAAACAACAACAAAAATCTTGAAATTTTATTATGGCATTTTGGTGAATTTGTCTATAAGTTAGACTACAGATGTATCATGAAGTGTTCTGATGATGTTTATCATGAATTGATGCATATCTACACATCTTTTTAATATGGGAAATGTGAGATGTATCATGAAGTTTTTTGATGAAGTTTATCATGGATTGATGCATATTAAATTTATATGGTTATATTAGTTATTATAAATTTAGAAATTGACATTACCACTAACGATTAGTCTTTAATTACTCCTTACCACTAATGCTTCATAAAACACTTCACTAACACTTTGAATTTTGACCATTTATAAGCCCTCTTGGTCTCTTGAGGGTGTCTGGAGCCACCTGGATCACCGTTGAAGGATCTCGGCAAAGTTATCCATCATTTCTTTCCTTTGTTTCTTAAGCGCCTCGAGCAATATTTTGATATGATCTCCTACTCCCTCGTCTTTCTTTTCTTCTTCCATGGGAGGACGTAGGGGTTTGCGAGGCTGATCTTGCAAAGGTTCAACTAGATTGAGACCTAACTCATTATACCCCGACCTCGTTGGGGACATGCAAATAAAAATCGAGAACGAGCAGACCGCTCTGATACCAATGATCCGAATTTAATAATGAACGAAATATAATACATAGATAATAAAAAATATAGGGATGCAACATAAATACTATTTCCTTTCAATAATATTAAAATACTGAAAATGCTTACAGATAAAATTGAAAGAAACTAGCTTTGGCGGTGGTATCTTATTTCAAAGAAGAGATGTGGCAACTACATGCCTTTGAACTATGTTAAAATGAGGTTCGAGGGCCTACTTATTATTTAGAATGATGGAAAACCCTAAACATCCAAAAACCTGACCCTAAGAGATGAAAACGCCAAACTATGGGCCCCGTTGGGGTAAATTGATTTATCAATTTTTCTGGAGTCATAACTTTGGCATATAGTATTTGTTTGATGCACAAGATACCTCTTTAAAAATATCTATCTGAGGAATACAATTTCTCACGATTAATTTTGAGTTAAAAATTCAAATTTATCGGAGGTGATTTAAAAAAAAAAACATCGTTTAGGGCCTCAAAACAGCTCTGGAAGTTCACGACCCAAAAATCTGTCAAAAATAGTAAATTGCACTACAATTAAGGAAAATGAAAACACTGAAAGAAAAAATGGTGGGGTCCAAGTGGAATAGGTGGGTGGCCACCAATATCCACCTAGATCCGTGAATAGGCCGACATTTTGTTTTATTATTTTTTAAGGAGCTGATCTTAACATGTTTATAAGTTATAATAATTACAAAGACTGTAGTTCCTCCAAGTGTTTTCTTTGCTTCTTTTGAAGTAAAACTTTTACGAATACCACCCTTGAAATTAAAATTCTTTGTTTCATGAAATTGAAATTCTTTTGGCACTTGCACCAATAGACATTGATCCTCTTATCTCAAGAAAATTACTAGACAAACTCATGGGTTCATGGGCATAAGTATTGCAACTTACAAAAATATAAAAAAGGACATGATACAAGTTCCCCATCTCCAAGATAAGTTGTCCAACTTTCCATATGTCCCTTATTGAATAGCTTATTACCATGACAACCCTACAAGTATTTCCTCATCCTTTCTGGTGACCCATTCGTGTGTTGCTAAGTAAAAAATGGGGTTATTCATGGGCTTTGATTTCATCGTCTGACGATGTCCTATAATGTTTGATTGTCCTATTTTACTACCAATGGCAGCCATTTATTCTTCTTTGTACTTTTTTTCCTTTATCTTTTAGTCATTGTGAATATACTTGTTGATCAAGGACAATCCTTAGGCCGGAAATGCACAAGACCATGTCATCATGTTTGTGTGAGTCATTAAATTTTTTCTTGAGCGAGATATGTGGTCCACCGTGAACATTTGAGCATTCTAGAACTAAGGCAGATTAATAAAGCATGTCATGCTCACCTCTCTGCCTTAGTGACATATCTTCTTCAATTTCACCTCAGATTATAAATTCATTTAGGGTATCAACATGGATTATGCATCCATACATCTAGGACATATTAGGGAGTCCATACATTTAGGACTTGCTTGAAAAATTGTGAAGGCTTGACATCATATTCCAATAATGTTAGGATCATTCTCTAGGATTTCTCAACAATGCTAGGGTTTTTTAATGCTAGGGCCATGCTTAGGTACCGATCAGGTGTTCATAAATTTTGCTCAAAATTCAAAGTTACAAGATTGGGTTGAAACTAGGATGGTTGCGTAGATCTCGTCTTCCTGATTCCAGCGCCATGAACGGTTTGTAAAACCAATGTCGTATGAGGGAGATATTGTGTTATGATCAAATTGCCAAAAGGGTAAATTTTGCGATAGTTTGTCCAGGGTTGACTAGGATGCCCAGTCAGCAAGTTGGAGGTACAGTCAACAAAAAAGAATATTTTGAAGAATATTCCTTTCTTTGGGCCAATCATGGGTTGACATGTGTCACACTGCTATTCGTTGAATGGGTTTTCAGAGGGCAAATCATATGGTGCCAGGTGGCTAGCATTGAGGCCACCACGTGTCCCTCAAGTGGTAATGTAAAATTATTGAGGGTCCATAGGAATCGAACCCTAGACCACTGGCAGGACACGCACAGGTCTCCACCGCCCGAGCTACATGTAGTTCTTAACTACAATGAGATTCGGTTTATATTTGATATGTGTTTCAAATCACTTTTGGGGTTAGAACCATCGACAGTCCCAACCCACCAGTGGTTCCATTAGAATAGTCACATGGCATATGTTACAGCGACAAACATTACACATTTATTAAACCTGACGGCAATAAAACTGTAACGTTAAAAATTTCCCCCCACATATGTCACATGGCAATGTTACACTGTATGGTTAATGCAATGGTCAACACTAACCAATAGAACTCAACCCACAGTCTAAAATTTCAACTATAGGTTTAATGCGAGTTCTACTCTGATAGTTCCACTAGCCTTTATGAATGGTGGTTTGGGGTGCATGTGCCCAACCATCCAACCGTAAAG
Organism: Pinus albicaulis; assembly: GCA_034641835.2. Classification (NCBI taxonomy): domain Eukaryota; kingdom Viridiplantae; phylum Streptophyta; class Pinopsida; order Pinales; family Pinaceae; genus Pinus; species Pinus albicaulis. The sequence goes on from JAXQQM020085210.1 coordinate 255,304, forward strand.
TTTAATGTGACGATTATTTCTGGCAGAACTTTGGAGGGCACATTTTTTATGGCGGAAATCACTAATTCAACTCCAGATAAGTGGATTCCTCCACTTTCAATGGAGTTTTTCTAGGTGTAACTGAGAAAAAGAGTAGGAGACTCAATTTTCACCCATTCTAAGTGAATGAAGATTAATTTTTGAATAATTGGAGCATTCTGGAGCCATTGGTGCAGAGAAAATAACCATTAGATCACTGTAACTACATGTTTTTTCTAAATTTTGAGCATAATGAAAGATGGGCATGCCATTGGGAGTTGGACCAGCAGAGGTAGCCCAGGAGGGGTGAATTGCTTCATCATGTCTGCTGTGTAAATTATATGTGGTGATTTATTTCTCTATTTTGCACTGTTGTTAAATGTTATTTAAGCTTTTTTTATGCTTCTAATTCACTAAAAATCATCTACATTTCATGGGAAAACACCTCAATACTTAGGAAAAATAATGAGACAAGTATGCACATGTTTATAAACTGAAAATACACTTAGCACAAAAAAAATAATACAGTCGTATAATATCAGATTGGTATTAGAGCTAGAGTTTATTCTCTTGTGTTGTTTAGTGCAAATTTTTTTTTAACTGTTTACAAGTTTTTAGATGCTTACTAGGCTCAAGCTCAAAAGAGAAGGAAAATTGGTGGAAGAAAAATGGTCTCAAGAAGAGCGAAAGAAAAGGAGAGCAATATTTCCACAATATCCACCACCTAGTTCACCTCGTAAAGAATTAGAAGCTACATTAAGTATGCCTCATGAGGAAGGATAAATCCATGAAGAAGTTGACTCCAGAGAGGAAGAAAGAGTGTTCAGGAAAGAATTCCTTGACATGACTGATATGGTTAGAATCCTTTATTAAGAAAGGAAAGAGAGATTGAAAGGAGAAGGATCTAAACCTCACAAGGAAGAAAAAGCATCTTCAGAAGGTAATAATGATGAAGATATGTCAAAGAAGGGAAATGGAGGAAATGGAGGCAATTGGGAGCCATCATCCTCACCCTCATCATCATCATCCTCTACTTATTCTTCAGTACTTTAGCCACACAAGTCAAAGAATAGTGGTAAAATTCATTTTTTTAAAAATTATGTTAAGTTTGAATTGCCATGTTTAATGTTGAAGTCAATGCAGAAAAGCTTGAAAATTGGATTAGGAAATTGGAGATCTATTTGAGAATTCATAACCTTCAAGATGAAGATACAAAAATTCAATTAGTTTCATTGAGAATGGAAGGTGAAACACTTGTTTGGTGGGAAGCCAAGACAAAAGAGGAGATCAAGAAAAACGGCAAGATTATTCTATCATGGTCAGATTTCATTACTGATATAAAATAACAGTTTTATCAATTAGCTCATATACAGAATGGCATAATCAATTGGAAGATCTTTAGGTAATTGAAGGGACAAAATGTGCAAGAATACACTAAAGAATTTAGGAGAAGACATCTCTTATTAGGGGTAGATTTGCAGAGCCAAGATACTTTGCTGAAGTATATAGGAGGCTTACATAGCTACCTAAACACATACTATTCTCATGTTTAACCCCACCAGTCTAGATGAAATATGTATTGAGGCCACACATCTAGAAGGTAGAGGGAAGAACATTTCTGAAGAGGGTAGAAAGAAACATTTTAAGGGTAAAGTCAAAGAGAAGACCTTGAAAGTTAAAAACAAAAAGAATGCATCTATTAAGAAAGAGGGAGAAAAAGTGGTTTGTAAAAATTGTTAAAAATAAGGCCATGATGAAACTCATTTTTGGAAATTACATCTTGAATGAGGCCCAAGAAACCCAATAACAGAGGGAAATAGAAAACTGCTACTACAACTTAACATGATTTAGCAGATGATTCAAGTGATGAATCTAAGATTACATCCATGGGATTGAAGAACATGAAGGGAAAATAAATTGAAACTAAACCTAGTACTAGTACATCAAACTATCACATGCATACTCCAAATGAAGAAGAAAGAATAGAATTGTTTCTTGTGTGGGTCATATCCTAGCATACCAAGGTTGACACATTGTTTGACAATGGTTGAAAATAAAATTCGATATCTGAAGACTTGGTCAAGAAGCTTAACCTTGAGACCATACCACATCCAAAACCATGTCCATTGTGTTGGATTTGTAAGGATGCAAATTTACAAGTTTCAAAGAAATGTATATTGTGGTTTGCAATCACTGCAAAGTTTGTTGACATAGCTGAATTAGATGTGGTTTCGCATAACATAGAAAGTATTGCATTGGAGAGTCCTTACTTGTATGACATTAAAGCGATCTACAATCGCCATGAGAACAAATATCATTTATTAAAATATGGAAAGGAATTCATTGTTAGAGCACATCACGAGAAGCAAACATTGCTATGGTAAATGTTGGACATGTAAAGAGGCTGGTAAATTCAAGTAAGAATTTTGTTCTTCTTATGATTAAGCCTAAAGCTGATGTTAATCATGAATAATTTGAGGGATGTGATCCTAAGTTGAAATCAGATTTATATTATGTAGTTAATGCACATCATGAGATGTTTTAGGAGCCAACGAGATTTCCTCCAGAAAGAGAGATTCAACATGAGATTCAGTGGAAGCAAGATTTTACTCTACCAAACATCAGTATATATCGCATCTTGATAATGGAGAATGCTGAAATAAAGAGGCAAATAAAAGAGATGTTGGATAAAGGAATCATAATTCTAAGCACCTCGCCATGTGGTTCGCCCATAGTCTTGATACCAAAGAAAGATGGGACTTGGCGCATGTGTGTAGATTTTCAAGCTTTAAACAAGATTACGGAAAATAATCGTTACCCACTCCCAAGAACAGATTATTTTCTTGATCAGATGAAAGAAGAAAAGTTTTTCACTAAGTTATATTTACGAAGTGGATATCATCAAGTAAGAATTGAAAAAAGTGATATATGGAAAACTACATTCAAAACCAAACAAGGACTCTTTGAGTGACTAGTTATGCCATTCGGTTTGTGTAATGCACCGAAAAATTTCATGCGTGTTATGGATAATATTTTGCGTCCATTCCTTGATTACTTTGTGATTTTATACTTCGATGACATACTGATTTTTAGCGAGACAAGAGAATGACACGTCTTGCATGTGAATAGAGTGTTTGATATTTTGAAGAAGGAGAAATTGTTTCTTAAGATGTCAAAGTGTGAGTTGGGAAATACTTCTTTGGACTATTTGTGACATATTGTAGGAGGATGAGAGTTGAGAATTGATCCTTCTAAAGTGGAAACCATTGTGAATTTTCCCACACCCAAAACAATAACCAAGGTAAGAAGTTTCTTAGGTGAAACTCAATATTGGAGAAAGTTTATTTCTAAATTTTCTTCCATCCTAGCTCCTATGCATGTAGTGAAAAGTGTGAAGAAATTATTCCAATGGGGAGGAAAACAACAACAAGCTTTCAAAGCTTTAAAAGACAATATTAGTTCAGCTCTAGTCCTTGCATTACCAAATTTGATTAGGAGTTCATAAATTTTGCGCAAAACTCAAAGTTATAGGATTAGGTTGAAACAAAGATGGTTGTGTAGTGTAGAAATTTGCTGAATAATGATTAATTATCCACCGAGACTATCCTGGTCACATACTATTTGAACTTCATACATAACACATAATCTCTTCCACTCATATCAACTCAGATCATCACACATGCGGAAATAAAATCAAGCGATAACACATCAAATCATCATACACATTAACACAGTATGTATGGGGAAAGCTTATAGCTGAAAACCCCACAGCTATTGTGTATATTATAATGGAGAAATCAAGTAAAAAACTCAGTACAATACTCCTCACAAGTACTCAGTACTTTCTCATAAAGTTACTCACAATCTAGCTCAGTTTTGAACAGGTTACTGGTTCAAAACTCCCCGCCAATTTCCTTGCCTCTGTGCATGTTTCAATGCTATGGGATGGCCTCTTTATATAGATAAACCACGACGGCCATAGCAGCTCATGGGCTTACTCCCACCTATACATGTGTTTCAAATATGTGATATAGTACAAGCGATAGCTAACTCCACCCTTTCATCTACCTCTTTCACTGGTCTCCACTGAACTGATCATGCACTGTAGTGAACCGATGTGTTCTTGAGTTGAATAATGAGTTACTAATTAATGAATTAAATAATATTTAATTCACTCCACTCATAACTAATTGATTAGCTAGTTAAACTAATCTCAATTAGTTCAACTAAAATAAATAGAACACAACTCCACTAGTTGTCACATTAACTCCTCCAAACTTCTGCCACTGAAGTCCTAACTGAAGTCAACCATGCATGATGCCATCAAACCCTTGGGAACCACGTGATTCCTCTGTCAGATGCATGAGCCACTTCTGTAGCTCGAACTGAAGTGCTCCAAGAGAATAAACTGTTGTTTATAGTCTAAATATTATTAAGGGTAAATAATATTTGACTTCCTTGTTTTAAGGAGAGGCAGTCTAAAAATAGACTTCGACCTCTTTGACCTCAAAAATAGAGTCTCATCTATTTTTACCAACATGACACATACTTCAAGAATCTCAAACTGGAATCCCCGAACCATGCTCCATATGTCTAAAAATAGACATAGTCTAAAAATAAATTTTGCGCTAGAATTTGCCTGCGGGCCCACTTGGTGAAGGCAACTTCATTTCACCAAGCTCCATCATCTTGCTGCATTTTCAACACTCCCTCTCAGCAAGATATGGATTATCTGCAACCCCTATCCTACCTCTGTGGAATTCGAACTTGCTCCTGGTGAGCGCCTTCGTTAGGATGTCGGCATCCTGATCCTCCGTGGGAACATATGAAAGCATCATGATTCTCCGCTGAACACAATCTCTGATATGATGGTACCTGATGTCGATATGTTTTGGACCTATCATGAAATATTGGATTAGCCGAGAGTTTAATGCAACTCTGGTTATCACAGTAGATCACTGTAGGCTCCAAATGCAACCTGAACAATCCTGTGAGGATCTTCCTCATCCAAATAGCCTCGCATGCAGCCAAGCTAGCTGCCATGTACTCGGCCTCTGCTGAACTGAGTGCCACGGATCTCTGCTTCCTGCTGTACCAGGAAACTGCTGCCGACCCAATGCTGAAAACTCCTCCAGAAGTGCTCTTCCGGTCCGTTGGACTCCCTGCCCAATCTGCATCAGTGAAGCCAGAAAGCTTCGCTCCATCCTCCTGTCTGTACCATAGACCATATCCCGATGTGCCTCTGATATAGCGCAATACATGCTTTCTTGCCTTCCAAAAGAGCTTGGTAGGCTTAACCATAGCTTGCGAAAGCTGGTTAACTGCATAGCATATATCGGGTCGTGTATTGACCAGATACATAAGCGACCCCACCAACTGTCGATAGACAGTGGCATCCACTACCTCCGCTGAAGTAGCATCCTCCTTCCTCCAACCACCGGGAAGAGGAGTGTCAACAGGCTTGCAGCCTTGCATGTTGAACCTCTCCAGAATCTCCCGGGCATACTTGCCCTGAGAAACAAACAGTCCTCCGCTGCGCTGCCAAATCTCCAATCCCAGGAAATAATGAAGGATGCCCAGGTCCTTCATCTCAAACTCTTGTGCAAGATCCTCCTTGCATGAAAGTATCAACTGCTCGTCGCCAGTCAAAATCAGATCATCTACATACAGTACGATGATCAACAGCTTCCCCTCCACCACAATCTGGTACAGGTTTGGAACCGCCTCACTCTTGGAGAATCCAAGCCCGGTGAAGTAGCTGTCTATCCGAGTGTACCAAGCACGAGGTGCTTGCTTCAGCCCGTACAGTGCTCTCTTGAGTCGGTACACATGTGACTCACTGCTGAAGATCTCAAAACCTTCAGGCTGCTCTATGTACACCTCCTCCTCAATAACTCCATTGAGGAACGCAGTCTTCACATCCATCTGATGAATGTGCCACCCCATCTGCGCTGAGAGAGCAAGGATCGTTCGTATGGAAGAGTACCTTGCGACAGGTGAAAAAGTCTCCTCATAGTCAATCCCCTCGATCTGTGAGAAGCCACGGGCGACAAATCTCGCCTTGTACTTCTCCACACTCCCGTCAGCTGCCTGCTTCACCTTGTAGATCCATCGCGAACCCACCACTGATTTCCCAACCGGTCTTGGGACAATCTCCCATGCACTGTTCCTGATGATCGAATCATATTCTTCGATCATGGCATCAACCCATGTGGGTTCCTCCATAGCTTCCTCAAAAGAGGATGGCTCCGTCACAACACATTGACTCACAAGAGCCATGTATCCAGTGTACCGATCCGGTGACTGTCTCTGTCTGCGCTGTGCTGTAGGTCGTCCTACAACCTTCTCTGCATCCCGAGCCAGTCGCTCAGCTTCTGTAGTGCGCATACGCCCTCTCATGGTTGGCGCTGCCTGGGTGGTTTCTTCCACCTCCTGAACCTCCTCTTGTGGCTGATCCACATCTGAAAGCTCCTCCTTAGGAACTAACAGCTCCTCATCTGCATGCAAGTGTAGCTCCCTCTCAAGTGAACACTGCATGGCTTTCTCCTCCTAAAATTTTATATCCCGTCGCACAACAGTCTTGCAACTGTCTGAAAAATACACCTGATAGTTGTCAGGTGTATCAGTGTACCCCACAAATATTCCAACCTCAGCAGTTGGATCCATCTTCCTTCTCGCATCGTTCGTCACATGCATGTAGACAGGAGAACCAAAAATCCACAAATGGGAAATATCGGGCCTCTTGCCAGAATAAGCCTCCTCCGGTGTACTCATGCCAAGAACCTTGTGAGGACAACGGTTCTGCACATACACTGTTGTATTGCATGCCTCAGCCCACAAGTGAAGGGGTAGGCCCTGATCATGCAACATCGCCCGTGCAGCACCCACGATCATTCTATTCTTCCACTCAGCCACCCCGTTCTGCTGTGGGTTATGGGGTGCGATGAGCTCTCTCCGAATCCCTTCTGCGCTGCAGAAATCCTTGAATTTAGACGAGATGAATTCACCATCGTTATCACTCCTTAGAGCAATCACCTTCTTCCCCGACTCCTTCTCAACCAGTGCTTTAAACTCACAGAACTTCGTGAATGTATCGCTCTTCTTCTGCATGAAGAAGATCCAGCACTTTCGAGAGAAATCATCAACAAAGATCACATAACACTTGTGCTTTGCTGTCGAAGCAACTGAGAAAGGACCACACACGTCTGTGTGAACTCTCTCAAGGATCGTCGTGGCGCGACTATCCTTCTCGTGAAAGGTAGCTTTCACATACTTCCCTAAAGTACACCCCTTGCACTGATCTGACTGCGCAAGAGTGCCCTTAGGAAGCCCAGTAGAAATCTGCTATAGAATCTTCAAAGCTCCATGGTGAAGGTGGCCCAATCTCCTGTGCCACAGTTCGCCCTCATCATCCCGGCTCACCACTTCTCCCGCTTTGCATGCCATAGCTGCGCAGCCATCTACCTGCAACTGATAAAGGTTCTTGGTTCAAACCCCTATCTTCCGGGTCTCTCCAGTAGTCTTACTGCGCAGGAAGGCTTTTCCTTCGCTGAAGACCACATCATACCCCTTATCCTCCAACATCGCCACAGAGATCAAGTTCTTCTTCAATCCAGGTACATGCATGACATCCTTTAATACAAAGGGTTTACCAGACTCCCTCTGAAAGGATATGGTACCAATACCAGTCGCACTGTTCTACCATCATCGCCCATCTCGATGTGCACACCCAAATATTTGTCCTCCAGATCTGAGAACAAATCCCGATCTCCCGTCATATGAAATGACGCACCGCTGTCCAAGAACCACACCGATCCCATCACACTTGAAACCAAGCATGCGATCAGTGAAAAGTCAAGCTCGAACTGTGAAGCCAAAGCTTCTCCATCTGCAGATCTTTCCGCTTGCTTGTTCTTCTTCTTCTTTGGACAATTGGTAGCATAATGTCCGTGATCATGGCAGTGAAAACACTTCACTTTCGCCATATCCTGCTTCTTGCCCTTTGAACCAGAATGAGAGGTTTTCTTACCCTTCCCTTCTTTGCTTTGGCAACCAAAGCGCAGTTTTCTTCATCAGCTCCCTTTGATGAAGATCCATCTCGAGTAGTCCTCCTTATCTCCTCCTGCATGAGATCCGCCCAAAGGCGCTCCCATCCCGGCAGCTTCTCCCGACCATTGACACTATCTTGATATGGGTGCCAAGCCTTCGGAAGACCAAGGAGAGCCAGGTCGACCATGTCCTCGTCTTCGACAGTCACCCCCACACTTCCCAGCTCATCTCTGCACTGAGTGAACTTCGTGAGGTATTTGGCGATACTGTCGCCCTTCTCCATCTTGATGTTCTTGAGCTTATCTTTGAGCGCCAGCTTCCTTTGGTCGCTCTTACTCTGGAATAGATCCGTCAAAGCTTTCCACATTAGAAATGGAGAAGCCTTTCCATGCAGGCTGGATATAATATGATCCTTGACGCCCTCCAATAGGATCCTTCGACATTTCGCCATCTTCTTTTGCCATGCATCGACTTCAGCAGGATCAGTGGGCTTTTGGACATCCGTATCTACGAACTCCTTGAGACCATTATCTTCTAATACTGCTTCCATGCGATCCTTCCATGCAACATAATTCGAACTGCCTTTAAGAGCATATTCGAGTCGCAAACCGTTGAAAGACATTTTCAACACTGGCACCAAGAAAACAAAACTGCTGCAAAATTTCGAATTCCACCTCAAAGCTCAGCCGCTCTAGATCGTGAGAACAAATTATTTCTAGCAGAGAGATCGAATTCAAGGGGCGTTTACCAGACCTTTCACTTTCTGAAGAAAGATGAATCCGGAGGCTACCTGGCCCGCATGCAGACTCTGTCTACCGAAATAAGTTTGTAATCACTGTGATGATCAATCTCTGCTTCAATAGCTTCGATACCATGTAGAAATTTGCTGAATAATGATTAATTATCCACTGAGACTATCCTGGTCACATAATATTTGAACTTCATACACAACAGATAATCTCTTCCACTCAACTCAACTCATATCAACTCAGATCATCACACATGCGGAAATAAAATCAAGCGATAACACATCAAATCATCATACACATTAACACAGTATGTATGGGGAAAGCTTATAGCTGAAAACCCCGCAGCTATTGTGTATATTATAATGGAGAAATCAAGTAACAAACTCAGTACAATACTCCTCACAAGTACTCAGTACTATCTCATGAAGTTACTCACAATCTAGCTTGGTTTTGAACAGGTTACTGGTTCAAAACTCACCACCAATTGCCTTGCCTCTATTGTGTGTTTCAATGCTATGGGATGGCCTCTTTATATAGATAAACAACCAGCCTGAACTGCGCAATCCTCATGGGCTTACTCCACCTATTTGTGTGTTGCAAATAGCAACAGTATAGTCACAACTGATAGCTAGCTCCACCCTTTCATCTACCTCTTTCACTGGTCTCCACTGAACTGATCATACACTGTAGTGAACTGATGTGTTCTTGAGTTGAATAATGAGTTACTAATTAATGAATTAAATAATATTTAATTCACTCCACTCATAACTAACTGATTAGCTAGTTAAACTAATCTCAATCAGTTCAACTAAAATAAACATAACACAACTCCACTAGCTGTCTCATTAACTCCTCCAAAATTCTGCCACTGAAGTCCAACTGAAGTCAACCATGCATGATGCCATCAAAACCTTTGGAACCACGTGATTCCTCTGTCAATTGCATGAGCCACTTCTGTAGCTCGAACTGAAGTGCTCCAAGAGAGTAAACTGCTGTTTATAGTCCAAATATTATTAAGGGTAAATAATATTTGACTTCCCTATTTTAAGGAGAGGCAGTCTAAAAATAGACTTCGACCTCTTTGACCTCAAAAATAGAGTCTCATCTATTTTTACCAACATGACACATACTTCAAGAATCTCAAACTGGAATCCTAGAACCATGCTCCATATGTCTAAAAATAGACATAGTCTAAAAATAGATTTTGCGCCAGAATTCGCCTGCGGGCCCACTTAGTGAAGGCGACTTCATTTCACTAAGCTCCATCATCTTGCAGCATTTTCAACATGTAGAACTCGTATTCTTGATTCTGGTGCCGTGAATGGTTCGAAAAACCGATGTCGTGTGAGGGAGATATCGCGTTATGATAAAAAATCCAAACAGGTAGATTTTGCAACATTTTGACCAGAGTTGACTGGGATGCACAATAAGCAAAGGAATTATTCTAAGGAATATTCCTTCCTCAAAGCCAACCGCAGGATGACAAGTGGTGCAATTCTATTGGTCAGTTGGTTGTACGGGTTTTGGAGATGGACAATCATAAGGTGACATGTGGCCAATCAAGTTAAGACCGAA